>CAXITT010000172.1:188029-228574 GCA_964033795.1 Lymnaea stagnalis
TTTTTATCATGACAGACTAATGATATCAGTTGCTAGTTGCTTATGTAAAATAATTATTCCTTCAAAATCTTTCTTTTTACAAAGGCACCATATTTTAATGATCTTTGTTATGAAATAGAGGCACCCTCTCTTCTCTCTTCCCCCCCCCCCCAAGCCTCACTCCTTTTAAAATTAAATTAAATGTGAATAATAACAAAGAAATAGTTAATTTGGTCAATGTTTAATTAATTCATGAAATAGTTTTTACTATATACTGGGTACTTCTTATTGTTTTAACATGCTGGGAGTAATACTGTCAGGATGAGTAATGACGATTTGAGTTATGATTTGATCCAGTATCTCTCTTACTTAGATCCTGACGGTCGAATAGTTCATTTGCCAAACGGTAATCTGCTGTTAAAAGATTTACAAAAAAGCGATCAAGGGACATACCAGTGCACAGCTGAGAATAGCCTGGGTTCAGCCAGCAGTTCAGGAATCCTGACTATTGTTGGTAAGTACCATTGAAATCTGTACAACAGAGAATAGCCTGGATTCAGCCAGCAGTTCTGGAATGTTGACAATTGTTGGTAAGTACAAGTGAAATATAAAAGTTTTGGAATAAGAGTCTAAACTGATTGCTCATCTCTGTTAATTAAAATTGGGCTAAGAATATTGAGAAGATAACATCCTAAGAGACATTTTCAAAAAATTAACTCGTTCACGACCGTAAGTCGCTGGTAGCAGCCTAATTTCCTTCTATCATGGCCATGAGCCGCTGTGAGCAATATGGTTTATTTCAAAGTAAAACTAGTGATATATAAAAATATTTTTTCTTTTCGTTTCGGTTCTTGATTTCAATTTACAGACAGGAAGATGATAAAAATTTGAACATAGACCTGCATGTGGGGGGAAAATGTGACCATACATTAAATTCAGACACAAAAAGCTTTTTCAATGCTGTTCCTAATCAGTTAAGCTCCTAAAATGAACTAATGTATTTAAAGAAGTGGTCTATGCTTGCGCATATTGTGTTAATTTACATTTCATTAATCAGTTCCCTGCCCCTCCTTATTCTTCCCTACCTGTGTAGCTTATTTTTTAATCAATAATGCCCCATAATTTTCATATTATAATAAAAGCATCTTTCCCAGGATTATGCGATTAAATGACCTCATTTTAATTGCCTTTCTACTCTAAGTAAAATAATTTTTAAGTTAAAAAAAGTAGTGCCTCTGTATTAACCCAATAAAAGTTTAGTTTCTCGCTGATTTAGTATGGTGCAACCATTTTGTGTCACATAACATAATTCAGTATTTAAATATCTCCCCCACCCCAATTCCCTTGTTCCTCGTACTAACCTCCCCCCACTCCCCATCCCTCTAAGGCAGTGGTCGGCAAACTGATTCATCAAAAGAGCCACAAATCAGCAGCAGGACGATTAAACAATTTAAAGAGCCAAATACCTTTTCAAGAACCTTTCAAGAACCATGTCTTTTGGAGTCAAATCAATTTATGGTCAACTGGCCAAGCCCCACTCGGTCGCTAAAGAGCTGCATGGGGCTCACGAGCCACGATTTGCCGACCACTACTCTAAAGCATAACCATTAACAAAATTTAAAAACCCAATTCTTTTCTACTCAGATGGAACAAAAATTTCACTGTATTGAGCAATTTTGTAGTGCAATAGTTATTAGAACAAGGAAGTAGATCATTGGCTGAGATGAAAAAATACTGAAAGGTGGTAAAAACAGAATTAATATTAACACTTATGGAAAAGGAAAGATTTTAGTTGAATGGTGCAAAACTAGTCACTTTGTTGAGTCATAGGATTTCGTTGTTATCATGGGATAGTAAGTAGTTGAAAACATCAATTAAATTATAGCAACATCTTTTTCTTTTTTTTTTTTCAGATAGAACTGTGGTTACCACAAAGCCATCTGACACTCGTGTGAACGTCAACGCCACAGCTTTTCTGTCCTGTCAGGCATCATACGACACAAGGGTGAAAGACCTGGTCTACGTCTGGGACCTAAATGGACAGCCCATCAACTATGCTATAGAGCCTCACTATCAGCTGGTGTGGTTTCTTACAATATTTTTTTTTTTTCCTCATTTCCTCCCACAGGGTTTGATGATTTGGGCATTACTTGACTTACAACTTTATCTGTCCGCCGCTTCATGGTCAGCTTTATGAACAAGGCAAAGGTGCAACTTCCCCAGCTGAATTCAAAATGTGTTCCTACAAGTCTTACAAATTTGTTACTGCTTCCTCTTTGCCCTTTGGTGGCATCCGGTGTGTTGCTGTTTTAGCTCCGGTGTGTAGGCTTAGCACATTACCAGTGAAATTGCATTCTGTGCAGAGCAATATCACCGCAACATTCTGTGTTCATCTCCTTCTTCATATTTTATTTTTTTCCTACAGGATTGTGTTGGCTCATTGCCCATAAAACTTTCTCAGGCAACTTTGTTGGTGTGCTTTTATTTGATGGCCTTCTTTCTTGATTGTTCTCATCGTGGCATAAATAGAAAGTCATTGAGTCATGTCTTTTATTTTCTGTACTCAATCTCAAAATCAGTTGTTGTTTTTTAAAATTTGAATACCATTCTTAAGTACCATGGCCGGTCATTTAATGTAACGGATGATTGTTTTTATAGCAATAAAATCGGCCATTCTTCTTCTGTATCTGCAGGGCACTCGAGGTACTCTGTCCGGTCTGTACATCATCAATGCTCAAGTCTACCACACTGGCACTTACGGCTGTTCAGCAGTTTCTGCAGATGATAAAATGAGGTTTACTGCTTACCTGCAGGTTTTTGGTGAGTCTGTTTCTCTGTGATATCTTTGCTCTTCTTGGGTAACTTTTGGGTTATCAAATTATTTTGGAATCAACATTTAAAAAAAACAAAAAACTATTATACAAGAAATAGAAAATTATTTTAATGGTGGACGGGGTGGGGGGGGGATATTGATACTCATAATTTGTTAAATAAAAAATGCGATCATCATAAATTCTACTAGATAAACTGCTAGATAATGACTACTTATTCTTTTAACATTTGCATTAAAAAATAATGTAAAAATGCATTTTAAAATAGTATCGTAAGAGCACAATTTTGGCATTTTGGCTGGGGGGGGTGGGAGCGTCAAAATAGACCCTTGGGCACCCTTAGCTTTTATAATACAATCGCAGTGCTACTACCTAGATTCTAGCCTAGATATATTTCGTATTGATCAAAACCTTAGCCTATCTATTGTTTAAAGTTATCAACAATGAAAATACCCAGAAATATTTTCTGCTAATCCATAATTTTTCATTGAAACATGCGTTCGACTTGCAAATGTTTGATTATCCACATTTGTCATTGTTCATCTCCCTTTAGATTTGACCCCAGATGGAACAAATGTTCCCACAGTCATCTCCCCTTATTATTCCGAATCACTCCATCTAGTTAGCATAACCTGTTATTGATTGATCAACTGAGATGAAGAAACAATATAAGAGAGATCATCTTGAATTCTAAAAATAAATCTTTTAAATCAGGCCCACCGGGTGAGTGCGGAGGAGTCATTGCTCAGATCACTGGACAGGACGCAACCGTTAAATGGGCACTGGGCCCCACCAACATGGCGGAGATTACCAAGTTTCGAATTGAATTCAACACCAATTTCAACGCCAGCTGGAGAGGTCTCAAAGATGGTGAGTGAAAGAATATTTGTCTTCTTCTGTATTTTGAGGTCCCACGATCAATGTATTGATCATTCTGGCTCCTATATCCCCTTTGGTCTGATTGAAAATCCATGATATGTAGTTAAACTTCATATTAAAAAATAGTGTCAATCATGTAAACATTGTTACCCTTTGACCCCACCATCTGGCACTTGCCTTGACATGTGCACAGCAGTTACGTAACAGTCACAACTTGGACACTTTCCAGGCCAGCCTTTGTGAGACACGAATCAAACACATGTTCACTACAGCAAACAATAATTTTAGCACATTTATAAAAAAAAAATATGTTCAATGTTCTGTAACGGTAGTTTGAAGCACCAAGCATTCCTCTCAAATTATATGCCACGGCCTCTTATATCGAAGCTCAGCTTTGAACACACTTTTCCCTGGGTAGTTCCTTTACATGAGACCTTTTTTTTAACATGCAATTAATTTGCTATATAAGTTTGTACCGGTACTTGAATAACTTTTTTTTCGAATCAGATATCGCCTTAGTAGATGCAGTTGACAACAACAGAAACGGACGATGCATCTATGACGTCAAAAACCTTAAACCTGGATCATCGTATAGATTCAGAATCATAGCGTACAATGCTTTTGGCCCAGGCCCACCGTCACTACCTTCACGTGAGTATGGAGAGAACAAGGTTTTTTCATCAGATATTACTCTTGTTAGGGATTCTCTCATTACCAAAATGACCAGATAATTTGATACTTGGAAGGTAAAGGTGAGGGTCAAGGTTAAGTGCTGCTAGTGTAACATGTGAGGTGGACCTTAGGGTCAAGGTTGAATCTTGCTAGTGCAACATGTGGGGTGGAGGTTCGGGTCAAGGTTAAATCTGCTAGTGTACCATGTGGGGTGGAGGCTACGGTTAAGGGTTAGTGTCAAGGTTGAATCCTGCCAGTGTACCATGTGGGGTCAGGTTCAATTGGCCATTCTCATTTCTCACGCTTCAACAGACCCAGCAGGATTCTGTGTAACCAGGCCATGGGATTATTCACAGTAGATACTGGTACCAAAACAGTAAATTAATTTGTAAACCAAACACAACCCAGCTCTGTATATCGTCAAATATATTTTATTTGTTAAGGGGGCGTAGCAAATTACGTCATGCATAAATGATCTTTTCAGACCCCCTCCCTTGTCACAAAATCCCCCCCCCCCATAAACCAAACACAACCCAGCTCTGTATATTTCTAAATATATTTTATTTGTTAAGGGGGCGTAGCAAATTACGTCATTCATAAAATATCTTTTCCGACCCCCCCCCTTGTCACAAAATCCCCCCCCCCCCCCTTGAGTCACGTCACACCTAAAAAAATTCAAAACATATATAAAATTTTCATAACTATACTAAGATTTTCTTTTAGTCTTTAAAATTTTCCCATAATGGATTAAGATGTAGTATTATTAGAAAACTCTGACCTAAAACGCAAAACAACATAGTCCTCCCCGAGCCTAATGTAAAATGGCCACAACAGTTTTTGTGTCTTTCAATATGCGCAGAAGGTGTGCGCGACTGTGTTTCTCAGTACTTATTATACCTGAGGCAATTTCGCCCGCAAATTAATGTTTTTAAAATTAATTGAATAAAGATTTTTCAAATTATAATTAGATTAGAAAATTTTAGATTTTTTTTTTTTTAAACTTATTACTTATTACGTCAAAATTTTTTTACCCCCCCCCCCGCCCTGTCACAATGTGTCACAAATTCTCGACCCCCTTCCCCCCTGAGCATGACGTAATTTGCAAACGACCCCTAAAGGAGATTGTTGCTGATGTCATTATATTTTAAGCTAAGAAGAAGCCTCATTCATGTTCCAACATAATAATTATTAAACCAGCATCCATGTACTCCCAGATGTCCATGAAGATATTGTTAGAGGTCCCTCTGAAATAGTTTTACTTTTGCAAGGTGGATGAGCCTCAAAACCATTGTTAAATTAAATTTAAAATTTAAGAACTCCTTCTGTAGTGATTGTTACAAATTATGTGATTTTTTTAATTTTTTTTTGGGGGGGGGGGGCATGATTGTATATGTAGAACAGTAGCTGATTTATGGAGAGAGAGAGTGGTGAATTCCTGGAGGAAGCATCTTTCCATTATCTTTGAATGTATCAACAAATAGGTCTAGAAATAAAGCCCTGAACAGTTTTATTCATGTTGACTTGGACTTTATCATTTCTATGAACACTTATGTTTAACTGTTGTTTTCTTTGCTACAGCCTTCTACAAGATTCAGGATGCAGCCCCAATAGCCACAGTTTCAGGAATCAGAGAAGGCTGGGGACCTGTTGGGACCTTGGCTCTAGAGTGGGATGTAAGTTCACAGGCATCGAAATATTTTAAATATTTTAGCTCGGGTGATATCACCTTAATATTACCCTAATGTCTGCCCACACTTTTCAAAAACTTCTTTATCCTAAGAACTGAACATAGCTAAATATTTAGTAAGAATGATAAAAAAAATATATAATTTCTTACCAACGAAATGTCAGTTGCTCACGCACCTTTTATTTGTATGTAGTTCTACTTCTAGAGCTCTGTATGTTCCAATATTACAATAGGCTATAAAATAATTGGATGAATCTTGTCAACTTTTTCCATTTTTCTCTATTTCTTAATTTATTATCAAATTAAAGCAGTATTATATCATGCCTCAATAAAATTACTTTTACTTTACTTTGGTATTGGATTTTGAGAATTTTCTAATTAAATTGGTCTTACAGGAGCTTATCAGGTCAAAAGGTAAAAGAAAGGAAAATCTCATTAAGTAAAATCTCAGAGAGCAACACCTCAGAAAGAATGGTTTTTCTAGAGATATCATTATTCCTTTCATTCCTTTATTTTTTTTAAAAATATTCTTTTGTTATAATCTTTCAACAGCTTCTCCCTTTGGAAGACCTAACGGGTGATAATGTTGGTTATAGGATTTACTACAGGAAAAAATCTGACAACACCGACACCAGATGGAGCATAGTGAGTAATTCATTTGAAAAATAACAGCGTTAGGGAAAGGGACAAGAACTTTGTGATGATTACTATGGAATTTGGTACATTAAATGTTCATTTGTTTTGAGATTATTACTTTCAAGAGATATCTTTCTTACTGTGACCTTGAGGTTGTATTCTTAAATCAGGCTTTGCAACGGAGGCGCTAGCAGTTAAAGCAGGTGGGAACATCAATTGTGAATGGGGACTTTGTGAAAGTCTCAGTTAATCCTTACATGATATTTTTGTTCAACATCTTGCTGAATGGGAAACGTTAGGCCAGTGTTTATTCAATATTTATCATAGATATCAGAATCAGATCTGTTGACATTTCTAAAAAAAAAAATCATCAAGTTACATTTAAGTGAGCGTTTTTTTTAGCATAAACGTTAACTTTAACAAAATGCTACCGGTACATAACTCCAACTTGTGGGGAACAAACAAGAGATGCAAGCTCAGTAAAATATTATTTGGACAGTGGCCAAGTTATCGACCATTTGAGCCATCAACAGAAACAGTTTCTAGCTAGGATTTCATTGAAGCGCTCTGTGTGGAGGTCCAAGCACCCAACTCAGAGGTCCAACTGAGATTACCCGGTCTCACCCGACTCAGAGGTCCCACTGAGGTTACCCTGTCCAAGCACCCAACTCAGAGGTCCAACTGAGATTACTCTGTCCAAGCACCCAACTCAGAGGTCCAACTGAGATTACCCTGTCCAAGCACCCAACTCAGAGGTCCAACTGAGATTACTCTGTCCAAGCACCCAACTCAGAGGTCCAACTGAGATTACCCTGTCCAAGCACCCAACTCAGAGGTCCAACTGAGATTACCCTGTCCAAGCACCCAACTCAGAGGTCCAACTGAGATTACCCTGTCCAAGCACCCAACTCAGAGGTCCAACTGAGATTACCCTGTCCAAGCACCCAACTCAGAGGTCCAACTGAGATTACCCTGTCCAAGCACCCAACTCAGAGGTCCAACTGAGATTACCCTGTCCAAGCACCCAACTCAGAGATTACCCAGGTCTCTGATTTAAATGTCTGTGTGACATGCCCTGTGCCCTCAAGTTTGTTCTGTAAAGATGCAGTCAGTCAGTTGAAATCCTAATACTTTTTGTTTGGTCTGGCCATTGCAACTTTACTTTTTCAGGGTGAAGTCTTTGTCTGGCCATTGAAACTTTACTTTTTCAGGGTGAAGTCTTTGTCTGGCCATTGAAACTTTACTTTTTCAGGGTGAAGTCTTTGTCTGGCCATTGAAACTTTACTTTTTCAGGGTGAAGTCTTTGTCTGGCCATTGAAACTTTACTTTTTCAGGGTGAAGTCTTTGTCTGGCCATTGAAACTTTACTTTTTCAGGGTGAAGTCTTTGTCTGGCCATTGAAACTTTACTTTTTCAGGGTGAAGTCTTTGTCTGGCCATTGAAACTTTACTTTTTCAGGGTGAAGTCTTTGTCTGGCCATTGAAACTTTACTTTTTCAGGGTGAAGTCTTTGGTCATGAGAACAAATATTCGGCACTGATAGGAGTGGAGAATTACTTCCTAGAGTATGAAATAAAAATAGGAGCTTTTAACGGCATGGGTCAAGGTCCTAACTCGTCAGTAGAAGTCATCATGTCTCAAGCTGATAGTAAGTGAACCGAGGATTGGAACTTTTAATTTAAGATATTTTTTAAATTTATAATCTTGTTAGTCAAATTACTGACATATTTATTATTTGATAGGTTATTCGTCAATTTAAAAACAAGGCTGTAATTACTGTTAATGTGTTAATGTCCTATAGAATAATTCTATTTTATTCTTCTTATTCTTTTAGGCCTTTAAGTTAATTCAGCAGAAAACATAATTTCACAGAAGTTTTTTAGTTTTCAGTGAGGTATTTTTTTTATCACTTCGTTGCACAAATGCATTTGATTAATTTGTCATCAGTACACTACTATACGGGAGCGAGACATGGACCACCTATACATCCCAAGAGCGCAAGCTTAATAGCTTCCATATGAGATGCCTGCGTCGCATCCTTGGTATTAAATGGCAAGAAAAAGTGACTAATAGTGAGGTCCTAATGCGTGCGAATACCCAAAGCATGTTCACAATCCTTAGTGAAAGACGCCTGAGATGGCTAGGTCATGTTAAAAGAATGAGTCCCGGCCGCATTCCGAAAGACCTCCTATATGGTGAACTTGCTTCGGGAAAGAGGAAAACAGGTCGCCCACGTCTGCGATTTAAAGATGTCTGTCAAAGGGACATGAAAGCAGCCAAAATACATACAAGTGACTGGGAGTGTAAGGCAAAAGACCGATCTACGTGGCGCACAGTTGTCAAAGAGGGCGTCATGGTAGCCGAGGAGCGAAGAATGGAAGAGGCTGCAGACAGAAGAGCTAGGAGAAAGGCCAAAACATTTAGAAGCACGGAACTCGTGTGTAAAAACTGTGGTAAAGACTGTCACTCAAGGATAGGACTGCACAGCCACTCGAGAAAATGCAACCCAACCAAACGGTGATGCACCATCGTCTCACGAGACGGAAGGATGCCGATAGGAATTTGAATGACTTCATATTTGGTCACGTCTCCAATGAAGTCTTCATTTGTGCAAAGAGTCAGTGTTAAAAAATTACTGTCATATTATATCCTGGCTTTTTTTTTTGTCGTTTCAGTGCCTCTGGGAGCTGCAACCAATGTGTATGTTGATTCATACAATGGTACGGCTCTGATGGTTCACTGGACGCCTATACCTCTGATACGAGAGTACATTCGTGGAAAATGCATGGGTTATGGGGTAAATGAATTTCTTATTTAAATTTCTAATTATTAAAATCTTTAACAATCCCTTAGTGTTTGATACTATTTCACATTGTGCTGATTCTGATAAACAAAATGAAAGTGAAAGCAAATATAATCATTCACATTCACTGCAGAAATAAAATTAAGATCATAATTTTTTTTTTAAGCTGAAACTGGTGAAAATATGAACAGCTATTTTTAAAAATGTCTTCTAAAAATTTTTTTTGTAATAGAATTTTAACTGCATGTAGGCCTACAGCATTCCTACACTCTTTGAAAAAATGTTGTATCCAATCAGATTAATTACTGGCGGCCTGGTGAGAGTATGGATTCCTCCAACATGTACTGCTACGATGACTGTGGCTCAGAGGTCCTGGTTGGGCTGGAGCCAGATTCCTATTACTGGGTCAATGTTCAGGTGTTTACATCGGCTGGCATGGGAACACTCAGTGAAGATCATTACGGGAAAACGTTTAATTATCGTAAGATTTAATTGCAACTTTGATCGTTACTAATTAGTAAGACGGTTGGTAGGATATATAATTATATATATTATGATTTATGGGACAATTGTTTTTGTTGAACTGATGAAGACATTAGTCAGAACGTCTTAAATTTGTACTGTGTCTTTTCATTAAAGCTGACCTCCACTGTTATATTTACTTACACTAATTGTTTGTGTCTTATTAATCAACTAATTAGTATTGTGATGGACAGCTTCAATAAACTAAATTCTAACAATCTTTTATTAATATAATCATTTAAAATGTTTAAACTTTAAATCATATACAGTGGTTCAATTCAGGAAGTAGCATGTGGCACTCTTTCACAATAACTATTGAGATGTACAGGAGATGACTATTTTTAAAAAAAAACATTTTACAAAAAAAGTATTAAAATAGAGCTTTAGATAACAATTAATTGAAGGATAATAAATTAATTGAACTTATATATTAGTAATAATAGTGCTTAGACTTAGAGTTGTTCTTTTGTAAAATGTTATTTCTTCACATTTGTATTTGTTTATTAAATTCATTTATTTTCAAGCCAAATCTACTTTGATCAATCTTTTGTGCAATGTAAAATTTTTTTAATTCAATCCTCAGCACCTAAGTTCTATCCGAAGTATGTTCACGTTACATCCTACCCGGGCAATGCTGTCTTTGTTGTCTGGAAGGGGATCTCTACCAGTTTAAATGAGGAGCCCCTTATTGGCTACAAGGTGAGGACTGCTTGATCTGGGGGCAGTCTTGTATACAACAATTTAATATAAGATAAGTCATCTCTAATGTTTCTGCTTAAATTTGCAGTTTGAGAAAAAAAATTCAAAGTAGTTTAATTATTAACAGGGTCCAAAAAGAAACTTGAAGATTTTTTAAACCTTTTTATTATTGGCGTTTTATGGAGACAAAAAAAATTATTAACACTGCATTTTCATTTTCAAAATTCCAGTCAGCATCAGTCAGCGATGGCAAAAATTAACTAAGCCCCTACTAAAAAAAATTATTATTGGAAATTCAGAAATTTAGTGACATGAATTGGAATTTCTGTAATTGTAATTGTATAATTTTTCGATAATTTTTTTTTCATTGAGACAAAGAGATACTTTTCATTCTTATTTCACACATATTTTTTTTCCCCAGCAATTAAAATGTTTTTATTGTACAAAAAAAAAATCATAGTTGTATCCAAAGTAAATTTTTGTTTAAATTTTAAATTTCAAAAAGATAAAACTCCAAAAATTTATTACATGTCAAGTGAAGTTATAATGTCATAGTTCAGTTTTGACTGAAGTATTTAAATGATTTCAGATTCGCTGGTGGCCATCCACTGAGGATATCCGTACCGCCAACATTACCGTCATACCAAGGAAACAGACCCGCACTGTCATCCATGGCATTGGCTCCGGTACCGTGTACTCTATCAGAGTCATGGGGTACAGTAATGCTGGGGATGGCATTAACAGTCCCACAACGTATTTTACACTGGGTAAGATTACACCTGAAAATGTTTAATTTCAAATAAAGACGAAAACTGAACTACTGCTGTAACTGTAACAGTTTAACTTGTTGGGGGAAAAAAAAATCAATTCTGATCACATATTTCCCTCTTTGGCTATGGCATGGCTAAAAATATTGCACCAAATTTTTAATCAATACATAATTTAAATTTGCAGTATTCAACATTTGTCAGTGTGAAACCCTTAAATTTAAACTAATTGAATCAGTCCATAGAGTAATCTGTCAAATAAGTGTTCTATTTAGATAATACACCTATATATATTTATATATATAATATACAGTATATACCCATTTACAATGTAATATATTAACATAATTTTCATGTGAAGGGTTTAAATTGTGACATATTTAAAGTGCTTTTGTCCCCCTTTTCTTCTCTGTCTCATTATGATTTGACCCTGTTGAAAATCTGAACCAATGATTTTACCAAATTTATTTTTATAGGTACCCGGTATTGAACTTAAAAATAAATTTATTTATTTTCCTTTTGCATTTCGCAGTGTTGGAGATCCTGTGATTAACATAATACCGGCAACATAAAATAATGAATATAATTTATTTTTCTCTCTCTAGAGGGCCAAGTGATATACAACCCAGAAACCTCAGAGATACTGAACTCAGCTAACACAATAGTTGTCAATGGTGTAATTATCATTTCTATGCTTGGATGGTTTATTCTTTAAAACCAGTCACAGCATAATCATTAGTCATGTTATTTGATTGCTAGACCATTGATTAGTTGAAAAACATATTGCATTTTTTAAAAACAATGATCCATTTTAAAGACTAGACTTATGTTTTCTTAAAGAGAAAAAAATTTGATATTGTATAACTCAGTTGGGAAAACAATACCAAAAGAAGATCTAATCAGTTAAGACTGCAACAAACAAAAGACAGGTTTTTCAAAAGTCATTCAATACTCAACTCAATCTTATAATTAAAGTTGTTTTTTTAAAGTTATGATTTCAAGTTGGTAGCACTGAAACTGAAAGATTTAATTATTTTAATCAAGAGCTAAATCCGAAACTGTTAATGAATTAGGACAAAGAAGAAACATAGGTTTATATAATACCGGTATTGAAGTATGTTAAAAGTTACAGCATAGCATTGACATTTCCTTTTTTTTATCCACTGAAGAAACATTTTAAATATTTTTTAGGGAGATAGTTTCAATGAAATTATCAAATAATTTCAAATTTGTCCACGAGTGCACAGTTAATTGTTTATTTTGTGTGTTTATTGGAAATATTGTTTTGAAGCTTGGACTTGGATGAAATGTCATTATTTTCCTTATTTTTACAATGTTAGAAATCAGTCTGTGCCTTCATAAAACTAGAACAGTGAATGCATGAATCCAACTAGAAGTAGGAATTTCTGATAAAAATCAGGACCAATCAAAGTATGATTGTATTTTTACAAATACCAAGTAGTGCTTCTCACAAATTATCTCATCAATTTACCTCTTTATCATGAATTTTTAAAAATGTCTTATGCCATTCTGAAAGTTTCAAATTTGCTCAATTTTTTGTTTTTTGTTGTAGTTTGCTTGATGAATAAACAATCAACACTCTGTTTTAAAACTGGGGCCTCAAGAAGGTAAAACAGGTTCCTTTTTACCTAAAATAACTTTTAACTGATTTCAAAGGCTCTTGCCGCCATTGTTCAAGTAAAGACACACTGAACCCCGAAAGAAAGGCCCTTTCTTCACTGAAGGAAGTCAGCTTATGTCAAACATCCCTTTAAGGGTAGTCATAATAGATCACCTCTGGCCTGAGCGCTTTGGCTAAATATTAAAAACCATAATGTGAATACGAGTTCTTTTTTTTAGCTCCTATCCAAAGTGCACCAGAATGACATAAAATTTCCCACTGCAAAAGTTTTCATTCACTGATTGTGATTTATGTAATCACTGGCATTTTGTTTATTAATTAATTGATTGTGATTGACTATGTATATAACTAACAGCCAATATAATTGATGCTCAAAAACTAACTTCTGCTGTAAAAAGTCCAATCTTATACACTACTTTTTACAATGCCTGTATTTTGAAAAAAAAAAATAAAAACTTTTACCCCAAAAAACATATCGCTTGTATACATTCAATTTGTCTTCTATTACTAACTATTAGTAAATAGTAACTTATTATACTTGATGATAAAGAATATAAAAGCTGAAAAATGAGTAAAAAAATCATTGTAAAGTTTTGCTAGTAATAGACCTGCTAAGCTATGCACGTGATATCTATGTGCATGTGAGTTTTAGGAGCAATCTTCGGGTGCTGGGTGGCCGAGTAGTCTAAACTGAGAAAAACCTTTGATGGTCCGGAGTCCAATCCCCACCAAAGCCCTCTAAGAGGAGGAAACTGAATTCAAACCTGGAGATGAAACATTCCAACAACCCCTGCGACACCACTGGTGCCCAGCTCTATCATCCACATGATATTCCCTTGTGTTATCCAGCGGCGTCGAGAGAGGCGATTTGCTGTTGGGAACCAGCTTATAATCCTTGAAGAAAAATCCCAGGCCTTGTAAATTTTCATGCTGCTAAGTCATCACCTTTGTCAAACTGACGGATGGATGCCAGAAGCAATCTTCAGATGATAAGCATGAGTTCTAGAAGCAATCTTCAGATGATAAGCATGAATTCTAGGGGCAATATTCAGATGATAAGCATGAGTTCTAGGGGCGATCTTCAGATGATGAGCATAAGTTTTAGGGGCAATCTTCAGATGATAAGCATGAGTTCTAGAAGCAATCTTTAGATGATAAGCATGAGTTCTAGGGGTGATATTCAGATGATAAGCATGAGTTCTAGGGGGGGATATTCAGATGATAAGCATGAGTTCTAGGAGCAATCTTCAGATGAAAAGCATGAGTTCTAGGAGCAATCTTCAGATGACAAGCATGAGTTCTAAGGGCGTTATTCAGATGATAAGCATGAGTTCTAGAAGCAATCTTCAGGTGATATGCATGAGTTCTAGGAGCAATCTTCAGATAATAATCATGAGTTCTAGGGGCATGAGTTCTTGGAGCAATCTTCAGATGATAAGCTAGCATGTGAGTTTTTTAGCAATCTTCAGGTGATTGCGGAGAATTGATCATATTTTCTTTCCATTGGTACATTATCTGTTGGGTTTTCTTGAGCAGCAGAGTCTCCGTACATTTATCGTAAGTCAGCACTGCTGTTTCAGCTCTGCTGTTTCAGCTCTGCTGTTTCAGATCTGCTGTTTCAGCTCAATATTTTATTTCTATCCCAGGTTATTGAGCCAGTTTCTTGTCTGGAACTAATTCACACCGTACAAAAATATCCTTTTCCAAAAAATGCTTGATGCAAAAATAACAAAAGCAGAGACACTTACTGGGGTTCCATTGGTGGGTTGAAAGAATGTGAGGACGTTATACAGCATAGATAGAGCCTTTTAAACAAGTCATAATATGAATAGAAGAACGTTGTAATTATAGAGGAATGTTGTATTATAGCAAAACCCATATACATGATAAGACAGGTAAAAACACAAAAAATACTTTCTAAAAAAAAATGTAAAAATATTTTTTAATATGATCACTCATATTTATATATAGATATGGCAATATTTCGGCAAAACAAAAGAACTGGACGCATAGAAAAAAGGAAAACCTTTTGCAATTAGATTAGACAATCGTGTTTGTTTCAAGCAAATATAACATTTTGTACTAATCTAAAGTCAACCTGATAATATATATTCAAATCATTTTAAAATTTTAAGTTAGGATGGTCTCTTGCCTTTTGTTTCTATGCTAGTAGATGACATGTAAGGTAGGAAGTCAAACTGTTTAAAGACACAAACAGCTGTCATTGCACACTGGGGATAAATTCAGTATTGAATGTGTTGAATACTGTAACATGTGTTGGTTTATATCCCCAATTACAGGATAGCATACTAACCTTATGGGAATTCTAATAATTCTGAGAACCTCTTCCTTAAAAACTTTATTTTTCCAATAAAAAAGGTGAATTTTAGTGATATAAAAAAAAAAATTAATACTTTCTTTCCATTGCATCAAATTAATTTCAGTAACAATGCATCTTGCTCTTGGGTATAGTTTGTAAAAATTTAATTGGATTATCACTTTGAAAAAAATAAAAAAATAATAATAAATGATCGTTTTCAAAATCAATAATCTGATTAGCGTTAAAAATGCTCACACATTTAACGAGGTTCGCTGTTTTATTGATACAGCAGTGTGGTTTAAAATTTAAATATTATTGGCAGCTGGTTTCCACTTTTCGAACAGCCTCTAGAAGGATGTCATCGTCTGGTGAGTCAAAATGATTGTGCCAAGTGTTTGTCTGTTGGTGGTGGTGAGAAAGGTTTGTGATGAATGAGGGCAACTGTTTGTCATTTGTGTGCGATGAGGCATCAGTTAATTCAGTTTCTATCTCACTCACGGCCGCTACAAGTTGGGCGTCTTCGTTGTCAGAGTCAAACAGCTCCTCGCCGGTATCCAAGTCTTCAAAGAATGAGGCTGGGAGCAGGTGATATGGGACATCCAGAGCTGAAAAAGGATTGAATTCTTTAATGTTGAGGACTGCAATAAATTTAATAACAATCATGCTAATAAGTAGGTAGTCCAAACTGAAATGATCCATACATAGCAGACATTTGTGGTGAGTTTCAACTGATAGAACTTTTTATTCTAGGATATAGGCCACTTATTTTACGTCATAGCTCAATAAACAAAAAAGTTAAGCGATTTTCAAATTTTCTGAAAATCGACCAAAAAGTTTTTTGTTTTTTTACATTTGAAAAAGTCCCATGTTTAAGGACTTGTATTGTATTTGCTCCAACGTTGTCAATATTTAAGCACAATTTTTTTCAAGCAGGTAAAATCATTAATTCAAAAGTTATTTAAAAAAAATAATAAGTTGCTATTTTCAGACTGAATCACCAAGTTAATTAATCGTATAATAATTAAAAATGAATTGTTGAAGCCATTTAATTATTTCCTGCCAAATAATCCTGTAAAACCTCCAAAGTCATTTAAGTACCTCTTTTCATTACAGGCTCACGGCCAGTCTCAGAATAAACAGAGTTAAAATATATGCAACAGATTATCAACCCCTTTCACATAGAAATAGTCCACGTACATTCAGATTTATATCCCACAGCCTGACAGTCGGGGTCGTAACATTTCTGATAGTAGACACCTTTTCGAAGATCCACCACATACCTGGAACAAAAGACAGTCATATGTGTGTAACTAAATATGTGTATTAACTTGACACTCATGTGTGTATAACTTGACACTCATGAGTATAACTAGAAACTTATATGTGTATTAACTATAATGTATTATTTGACCATGCATCATACCGCAGTCTCTATAGGAATACAGTCATTAAAAAAAAATAATTATCTCTCTAATGCTATTAATAATTTAAATTGGTGCAGTTTAGGGAATGTATGGCTACTGTGCCCATGCATGCAGCTCTTTAGAATGAACAGGTGAGCCACAGAAGGAGAAAGACATCCTAAACATGTCAAATTCAAATAGAATGGTTGACTACTCTATTATTAATCTTCGCTATGTGATTAAATTACCAGTTACAAAAACTTTCTTATCAGTGATATTTGTGCTATCAGTGCTACAATGGTGCTATCAGTGCTACAATGGTGCTATTAGTGCTATAATGGTGCTATTAGTGCAAAATTGGTGCTTTCAGTGCTATACTGATGCTATTAATTCAACATTGGTGCTTTAGTGTTAAGTATAGCCAAATTCAAAGGTTATCAACTCTATCACGTACGACTCTGATGAATTTAATTATTTTCTGGTTCTACGGCCACATGTGCAGAATAGTGTGGCTGGTACAGTCTGAACATGAAATTGATCTAATTTCCTTTCACGCAAATCTCACATGATATTGTTGCTGCGGTGCTCTCTCTGCACATTTCCACACCACCTGTAGCCGGCAATGTCATAGATGAGGATCTCCCTGGTCGTGAAATAAGTCCAGTGTCTGACCATACCGTGACGCCCACGGTTGGTGACCAGGTTTTGGACAAAGCCGTCAATCTCTGGATAGGGTGAGGTGGAGAGGGATCCTTCTAATGAAACTGTGAGGGTGGGGGGGAAATAATCTTGAACATTCCTTGTAAACAGTTAACTGTGTTTTAATAAACTTTATTTATAAATTGGCATCAACTGTTAGGTCATGTTATTAGAAATGTAATAAATATTTAACTTACTTTTTATTATATTCATAATTTGTTAATTTAAATTTAAACCTTCAACAAGATGAGAACCCCTGAGCAATACAATTAACAATAACCATACTTCTAATGAATTTACCACATTAAAATGGTCTTTTTTTTTTAGTAAAAAAACTTAGAACTTCTCACAAGGGAAAATATCCTGAAGTCTAATTAAAACATTTTTTTTTACTTCAAAATGAAATCAAGATATTTACAGTCATTAACGCTGAACTCATCTCCTTTTACAGCGCCACCTTCATTTGGTACAGAATTAAGCCAAGGTATTTTATGGTAAGATTTTGATGTCTCCATCTGAAGAGCTTCAACATTGGATGATTCACTTCTGGGGAAAAAAGGTAAAAAGATTGAATTGATTTTTTCCCCCCCAAGAGGTTATGTTGAACAGTCGGTGAACAGAATGCCTCTTTTTTTTTTAAACTTCTGATGTGAATATAACAAAGTGAACATTTTTGAAAAAAACTTATTTAGAACTTGTATATGATAATACAGTATAGAAATCTGAAATTATGACCTCTGACCCATCTTGCTACAGAGCATTACAAAACTCACTGTGTCTGGGAAATCAGAGAGGAATAGAAGAAGAGCTCCTCTTGTGATTTTTTATTCTTGCTGTTTAAGTCGGGAAGAAACTGGTTCCTACTGGACACAACGAGAGGGTTATTTTTGTTCAGTTTACTTGACATGAACATTCGAAAGTTTCTGTTCTTTGTGTAAACTCCTGTGAACATGGGTTTACATTAGTTTAAAAAATATTGTATGGTGTCAATAAAGTAAATTGTACCAAACAAAATTCAATAATAAACAAATATACTTTGGAATAGTTTGCTAATGTGACAGAAATAATTAACAACAATTAAAATTCTTCAGAAAATAAAAATTTACTACTAGATTCCTTCGCTTTTGAACTGAAATAAAAGAAAAAAATGTTTATCTCGGCCGATAAGTAATTTAGCGATACATTTATTTACTTTGATATCCAAAAAAAAAAAAAAATCCTATCAAGTGGTGAGTAGAAATTAAAGATCACTGATCCATGTAAGTCTAAAGACCATTGAGATTATACGTTCAAAAGCAAAGTAAGACATTCTGACCACAAGAGAAACATCAAATGACAAGATTATACGACAACGTATTATTTTAAAGAAGATGTTTCCATCAATAGCTTTTGTCTCACCTAGATCACAGAACAGTGTTTCATTACCATCTTTGTTTTTCACCAGTAGAGAGCTCAAATCTTCCCATGCAAACTGACCGAACACTTCAGCACCTTCACCTCTCATCCCGCTGTGTCTCTCATTGCTGCCATAACTGACCTCGATTTCATGGTTGTAAGTTTCATAATCGGAATAACCCGAGCCTCTGGCTTCAACTGCCGTATTAGTTCGCTGAATAACATCGAAGACGTTGAGAGTTGTTGCCCTTGATTCTTTTTCTCTCTCATGGTTTACTCTCTGAAGATTTGATGAGGTGCACGTTGATGGTGCACTGTCATCATGTGCGCACCCAGTTAGTCTCTGTTCGCACATTTCAGCAACCAAACTCAGCTGTTTATCTTCATCGGTTATGTGATCCTTGTCCCATGACAAGCCTCCAAGGTCAGAAACATTTTTTTTGTTTTTCAAGTGCTTTGATAAATGTGACTTGCAGAGATCTGTCCCAGCTGTAGCTGGTGCCGGTCTATCTGACGGGGGGTCTTTTTGTAATGTTGATTTTATCTTGATCACATCTACGAGTTGATGGAAAATATGCCGCACGAAGGCACCTGGTAAAAATATGTGTTTTTATATATCAAACAACAATTTTGACAACTTTAAACTACAAACAGAATAAAATATATGATTTTGATAAATTTAAACAAAATCAAATACAAAAGCTGTGATTCTTCTAAAGAAACAATTAAGTCAAATTAAATTTTTAACATACAAAATACTATAATGTACATTAACCAAATAAATTTATATTCACGTATGATATCATAGCATGGCCTTGAATTCTGATTTTGTTGCAGTGTTTGGGTGTCCAGCAATGAAAATAAACTTGTCATATTTTCAATGTGGAAAAAAGTTCAACTATTTTGTTTTTCAGCTGCCCTGGTTGCCTATTTTGTTTTCAAGAAATAACTATATTTAAAATATAATAATTCTGCAGCAGTAGGTTTCCCAAGGCAAAGAGCTTTAAAAGAATTAACCGCAACCAAGAATCTAGGAGACTATTAAATCAAATATTAACAAACTAGCCAAGTTTAATAAACTTTTTACTCGCATGACTTGGCACAATCCTATCGCAAAGCGCTCATGACGCTTTATGTACCCACTAGACACCTCCGCTCATCCAATAGTGGCAAACTCTCAAAACCACGTGTTCGCCTTGAGACTTACGGAAGCTGCACTTCCGCATTTGATGGCCCAACAATTTGGAACACACTTCCTGTCGCTCTCAGAAATAGCCAGACACTGGAATCTTTCAAAACCGATTTGAAAACACATCTATTTTGGGGTGATGTTGTCTACCATCTTTTCCAGCCAGCTATTATCTCCTAGATGTATATTGGCTTGAGTTGTTTATGGTTGCAAGGGATGAAAGACTTAGAATGGGTATTCTTGTATGTAGTTTTTGTAACATTGCGTTTTATATTTCAATGTGGTATAATATAGATTTTTTCAATTCTCTTTTAATATGGTTGACTTTATAACGCGCTTAGAGTCTTTGGGGATGAAGCCTGATTTTCAAATAAACTTTATTACTATTATTAATGGCAACACTTTACCTGCAGTAACACAGTTTTCAAAGAGAGCATTTTCCATCTGAAAGATTAAGTGTCGGCTAAATTTGGTCTCTGTGCTGGAAGAGTTAAAATATGCAAAAATACTGATTACTTTACATTGGTGAAATTATTCACAGAAATAAAACTTGAATAACACAAAGTCCAATCATCAAACTTAACATCATGATGATCAGAAAAAATGTGGGGGGTTTTCCAGTTTGTTTTTTTTTGAGTCCAAAACCAGGCAATGGTATGTTTATTCCTCATAGCGCTATGAGATTATTTGACTCATTTAGAATCATTAACATTTTTAGCATCTGGATTCCCTAGCAACAGATCCAAACAAAAAAAAAAAAAGCTCTATTTCACTAAGTGATAATAATTTTACCTGGAATCCAAGTCTAATACATGTGATCGCTTACAGTCTCTGTTGTAAAGTTTTTTCAGCCACAAACAGACCACCTGAAACAGTTGAATGGGGTCTAGTCTAAATTTATAACAAAGAAAACTTAATGTTAAACTGGGAGAGGACCAAACCAGCAGGCGATTTGATTTTGAAATAGGAACTTAAAAAATTAAGAAAACTTATTTGTAGAATTTAATGTAAGGATTCAAGGCTAGATTTTTTAATAGAGTGCACACCGAGTCTCTGACACAGTGAGCCCGTGACGCAGTAACACAATCTAAGTTAAAAACCAGGGTTCTCAAAAATCACAGTTTGCAACATGCTAGCCACTAGACTTTCTCCTCGGGTCTTCAGAGTTTTTAAGGTACTTACTTAAAAATAGAAAATGCCCACTATGTACTTATGTGGCCCTTTTCCTATGAATCATCCTCATACAAATGCATTGGGTAGTTTGAGATCCCTCTCACATACTTTAAAACATTGGGTTCCAGAAGGACGACTAACAGAAAATTTACATTGTTGGATCTCTAATTATTGCATAGCCTGTTGATCCAGTTGGACTGGTGCAAAACTTTGTAAGACTTGTCTCAAAACTTGGTAGGACTTGTCTCAAAACTTGGTAGGACTTGTCTCAAAACTTGGTAGGACTTGTCTCAAAACTTGGTAGGACTTGTCTCAAAACTTGGTAGGACTTGTCTCAAAACTTGGTAGGACTTGTCTCAAAACTTGGTAGGACTTGTCTCCAGCTACATGAGACCTTTCCTCACTCTACATAAAATCAGGGTGGGGGGTGGGGGATGCTAAGAAATATTTAAAAGGCCAAAAGAATATTATCTCCTACTTGTATCAAAGTATCCACCATCTTGTCCCCATCTTTATCTAGGTTGTACTCTCTCAGATATTCCAGGTCGAAGTACAACTTACACGGCTTGCCTGAAAGTTAAACAGCTGTAGAAAATGATCTCATGGCTAAATGCTATATATTAATGTTAAGTTGTATTAGTAACAGAAAAATAAACAGAGATTTGACACACATGGGGTGAAATCGGGTCTAGTGCCCAGCAGGGCAGCTAATCTTGTGGATAGGAAACCATGAAAAAAAACAACTCTGTCAACAAAGACAACACTGTGAAAACCCTCTCCTTACAAAATGGCAGTAACATTATCCTTAGATAGATATTGGAGACCAGTCATCAACATCTCTAGCTAGATTTCAAACAGTGCATATTAATTTCTAAAGCCGATCTAAAATCTTTTAAGTCTTACAATATGGAGCAGAAACTTGGAAGACAACAGCGAACATTACGCAGAAAGTACAGAACTTCATAAACACATGCCTTAGAAAGATACTGAACATCAAATGCCCAAATACCAGCACCAATAAAGATCTACTAGAAAGGGGTTAACCAAGTACCCATTGATGAAGACATAAAAAAAAAAGATGGAGGTGGATAGCATCATCATAACATGGAATCCACAAGGAAAAAGAAAGAGAGGAAGGCCAAAGAATACGTGGAGACACGAGCTAGAGGCAGACAAGCAAAAATGGGATACACCTGGAAGCAACTGGAAAGGAAATCACAGGACCGTGATGAATGGAAAATTATTGTGGACGGCCCATGCCCTAGACAGGGTAAAAAGGCATAAGAACAAGAAGATAATAATAATTTCTAAAGCCTGTCTAAAATCTTTATAATACATCGAATCTCCTGATGACCAAATGTCTCACAATATAGACACATTCATAAAAAAAGTCACATAATTTTTTAAAATTCATCAGCTCATGTACATATAAATAAAATAAAAAACATAAATTTGCAAATTTTTATATTTAAAAGTTAGTAAATAAGTTCAAAGAAAATCTTAAGAAAATAAAAATGAAAATGACATTGATATTTACCCTCAGGAATAACTTCATAATGATGTCTCCTGCAGAGCTCTAGTTGGCTGAAATCAAATTCAATCATATTTCATTATAATTCCCATGATGCCACATCAAGTAATGCTGATCATGTAAATGTTTGCTTATATAGAACTGTCCTAACATGCTAATATGTTATAATATTATTGAGTTGTATTATGTAATCTGTCTGCAATTTAATGTAGACAATTCTGATGACATGACTTTTTGTATGTGTGCCATTTTGTTTATAATCATAAAATGTGAAATAGTGTTAACTATGCAGGAAGAATGTAAGGATTAAGGGAAACATTATAGGGGAGAAAACAGAAACTTTAAATGGAATCTTACCCTGAATTCTAAATGTGAAAAATATTTGGTTGGAAACCCACACCAAAAAGGTTGGATATTCAAGTCATTTTCAGTAATGCCGTGCAAATAATTCTATAGAAGGGTTTTTAAAAAATGTCCAGTTATAGGTTTAGAAGAGTCTTTACCTGTAATAGTGCCAGAAAACTGGAAGACTTGTAACTAAATATCTCCTCTGACCTGGGTTATCAGCATTGGAGCCTTCCGAGAATTCATAGGCGAAAACATGAACATCCTGAAATACAAAATGGTTACAATTAAAATGTAGTTTAAAAAACTGATTTTAAAAAAGAAGCGTTTGCCAGGAAGTTTTGCTAAATCATTACCAATTTGTATCAGGTTTTATTAAATTACATAATTATAAGGAAAAATTGTAACACATTAATATTATTTATACCTCTGATGTCTTCTGAGCAAATTGAAAGGCATCCCTTTGTCTGTGGAAAATTTTCCAACAGTATGTTGGACCCAAAATTCTGGGGATATTTAAAAATCTCTGTTGGATTTTAATTTCATCAAAGTAATTATAATTTGAAAGCATTAACATCAACATACAATTTTGAACCATCCCCTTCCAAAAGCCCAAATCTAGATGCAAAGCATTTACCTGGACTCATATGCCTTGGGCACCTTCCATGACTGTTTCTTGAGAATCCCTTTTGCATTTGCGGGGTCTTCAATCTTAGATTTCCTTTTTCTAGAATTTCAAATCAGAATTTAGTACAAAGGACAAACTGTCAAAGTGTATGTCAAATTTGTGAATAAAAATAGGCCTACGTTTAAAATGAGTACCTAATCTATTGGGAATCCAGGTGGCTAAAACAAAAAGAAAATTTTTTTTCTTAAAATAATGAATTTTTAAAATAACAGCAATTTTTTAATCAATTACCTGCTAATGCCATAAAACTTTATGATGGGAAATGGAGTAATCTCTGTTTCTGTTGAAAGTGTTGTCATTCTCTTTAAAACAAAAAGTTTCTTCTAATTCCATCATTCCATTGCACAAATTCTTTTTTTTAAAGCTTTTATTGATTTTAAAGAAGACATGGTTGCTGCAAGTGTAAATGCCTTAAAACATTACAATTTCCAAAACTAAGACAAAAAAAGAATTATAAAACTTTTCTACAAAGCAGAAGGCATATTTTTTAAAATCTATTACCAATCTTATAATTTTAAATAAATACTGTCAAAAAAAAACTGTAAGCCTTCTTTTGACACTACTGTTGTATACAAGAATATATAATTAAAGTAGAAAGATCCTTCAGTAAATGAACAGAATACACGTTCAACCCCTTGATACAGCAATGAGCAAGAAATAACATGACAGAAATTATTTAATTATAAAGTTTATGCAAAATTGAGTCATGATTGTGTAAATGTAAGATGATATTATTGACAATTATTGAAGGACCTGAAATATTATTTTAGAAAAGGACATTAGAGTAGGATGCAATGATGGTTTAATGACAAATATGATTTTTTTAAAATATAAAACCTAACAGATTAGTGGCTAGCTGAAGATATTTCATTGTTATGTATTGTTGAAAATTGTGAATGTAGTTCAATTACATGAGTAGATTAAACAGCAATTACTAGCAACTAGCATTAATAAAATAATAACTATTTCCTTCGATGACGATGGCTTAAAAAAAATAAGTATAAGGTAGAATCATATTTTCGTTTATTTTAATGAAATTAGATTCCGTACTAATAGGGCTGTGAATGGGTACCCGCCCATCATGGCTAATGCACAGGCATAACCGGGTGCCTGATTTTAAAAAGATATTTTGAAAAATCATTAAAAAAACTTTGACTATGAAGTTTCTATAAAAAAATTAATTTTCTTATTAAAAAAATTAAATTTCTTATTCCTTACTTAAAAGACTTAGGATTGTAATTAAATGCACCAAAGCATACAGGAGTCATGAAGGATGCATCCAACTGCACCCCAACTTCATATGTTTTTCCACTTTCAATCTATGTGCCCTTTAATGGTGTGTCTTAGTCTTTATATCTAACATGTCTTGGCCTTGCACATGTTTCTTAAAGTTTATATTCATATTGCTATTTGTATTGTAATACTTCTCCTAAGACTACAGTAAGCATAAATATGGTATACAGGTTCCTTGAAAGAAAACCTAAAAACTAATGAAATTTATTTTTAATTTAATATAATACGATTTTTTTATTGACTACACCATTTCGAATGAGTAAAACTAAAAAAAATTAATAATTAATAACACAGTACATACACTAGGTCTAGAGTAGCCCTCTTATACTATAGTATAGTATAGCCTTAGTTATAGCCATAGTTAGGCATATCCAGATTACCTCTAGACTCTAGGGCCTAGGCCGCTATCATCATGCCTAAACCGTACCGTCCTATATACCCACAAGTGTTTTTAACATTTTTGACAGCCCTAAACTCACTAACTTAACTAACTGCTAACTAACATTAACATGAGTCAATCCGGCTCTCACTGCTGTCTATAACTAGTCTCTGCCATGACCATCTACAAAGCCAGGTGGAGAGGAGCTGTCAAGAAGGGGGCTAAATCTCATGAAGCCAGTAGGACAACCACAGCTGAGGCACGCATGCTGGCCAAGAAGAGCAACACTAGATCACCGACTGCAGCAACTATCCGGTATCCCCTGGCCCTGCACGCGGTGCCAGAGATTATTCCGAGCACAGATCGACCTGATCGGTCTAGCAAGCTCCAACGAGCTCACCGTAACTCACCCTCCCGGCCCTCCCCTAACCTGATGACTCGATGGTCCTTTTGACGGACGAACAACAACAAATAAAGCCCCCCCCCCACCCCAAAAAAAAAATCAAGGGTAAATAAGGAGAATAGTACCCGCGATGGCCACCATATTGGTAGACACAACCAGTTAATACTGTCACTAAACCTAACCCTAAATCGATCCCTATGCCTAACCTGAACCCTAAATCGATCCCTATGCCTAACCCTAACCCTAAATCGATCCCTATGCCTAACCTGAACCCTAAATCGATCCCTCTACCTAACCTGAACCCTAATTCACTGCAACTATGGCGGCCATCTTGGGTACCGTTCTCCGCTTTAGCCAAAAATCAAAGTCATATCATAAGCTTTTTCAGTTATTAATATTTGTCTTATTCTGTACCAGTATGTCAACAAATTAACAAATTTAAATCTCGACAATTAGCTCTTCGGTACATGAGAGGTCTTTTGATTGACAAGTCAACATCCGGATTACAGCTATTGGCTGAAAAAGGGAGATCACTCTAACTATTTGGTTGCTATTTATCAACAAATGCAAACGATGCGATTTTTTTTTCTCTCGTTGACTTGAATGATTTATATTAGAGGCCATCAGTAAATTAGGCACGCAAAAATTAAAATATTAGATCTCCCCTCCCCCTTTTGATGCATCAGTCCTTTATGAGCATCCTCATCTGTATCCGTATGTACAATAAACATCCCCCTCCCCAAACAATTATAATTAATAATGTTTATTTTTATTATTTATAAACCATTATGAGATGAAATTCAATTAAATGAAATCAAGTCAACGTATTCAAGTGTTTCCTAACCACCACGCCCACATGGGGAAATTTGTAGATTGTAGGACATATAAAAGATCATGAAACGGCATCGAAGGAAAAAATGGGGGAAGGGTGGAGAACCTTGGGCATCACTGAAATGATGGGGGAAGGATTTTTGTGATAGTGGGTGGTTAAAATATTTGCCCCCCCCCTCCCAAGGGAAGGAGGGGGCAATAAGGGCAGAGTTCATCTGGCACCAACACCAGGGGACGCCAAATATCATTTTTAGGTCAGACATTATTAGTGAATTAAACTATAAAATCCCATGTACTTCACATAGACAGAGTCGCCAAATTCGTCTTACTAGTCCACGCTGGGCATCGCTTTTCCTCGTCACGTGTCTGTCTATAGCCTACTACAAAATTAACGTTATGAAAATAATTTTGTTCCATGCGTTTTAGCCAGTTCCTTTAAGGTAATTTTATCCACGGAGGGGGAGGGGGATCCCCAGACGTTTGAGAATGGGGGGGGGGAAGGGGTGAAAGGCATCTATCAGCACCGAAATTTGACACTTTGACTTTGACCCCCATGGCAGCTCTGAGTTCGTCGCCCCCACCATAAATAATCTTAAATTCATTCAGGTAATGGCGTCTCTAAGGGTATGCTTTTAGACTCAACGTAGCCCCCCCCCCCCCCTGGAATCTATGTATTCAAAGCACCTTGACCAAACTAAATGAAAATCATAATGTTGTCCGTTCAAAAATATCATTGTAATTATTCGCATGCAACGCTTTTTTTTTTTCAAATGATTAAATTGTGTCGTCGGTTATGTCCCTTTAATTAGGTAAAGAAAAGAACTCGTGGGCGCGGGGCGAAACTGTTGGTAAGGTTTGGGGAGTGGTCTTAGTAAGCCCCTCCCCAGAAAATTTTGGAATGCATTTTGGCGCGTGCGTGAATTTAGTTTTGTATCATTCTGCACTTAACCGGTCAGCAACAGAAAAGAAGCTTGTTCAAACTTAGGTTCCCTTGACCATGCATGGGTTACACAATTCATTTGGTTTTAGCTGTATCTAAATAGTAATGTTGTTTCATAATTTTATTTTGAAACTATTTATTTGTTTAAACTAATTCATCATTGATGAATTTACAAATATATATATATATATATATATATAATTCCGGCCAATATATTATTTCGTTAGAAACAACCACAAAGAATTAGTATATTAGTATTATAATCACCATTTTGCATTTATTTAAAACTCAATTATTATTTTTTCTCCCAAATTTACAGTTCCAAAAAAAAAAAAAAAAAAACAACAACAAAAACACTCTTTTGTAGAAAAGTTTATAGATTTTGTATGGTTATTGAAAACAAGTCATTAAAAAAATTGTATCCAAATGATTTTTTTAAAAAAAGAAGATGAAATATTCACAAACAGCGTCAGATATATTAGTATATCATTTTCTGAGGGACGATGAAGCAGTATNGGGGGGGGGGGGGGGGGGGGGGGCGGACACCCCCACCCCCCAATCCAACGCCTCTACATTTGGCTTAGCCATTGGAAGGGGGGCGGGTAGCCAACGTACAATGAACATATTGTGCTAGAAATTTTAGAATATGTCAGTAAATTTTATGTTATGGATTTGGCAACCCAAACTTGTAGCATCCATACTCCACATTGCACAAACTCCACATATCACATAATCAAAATTGCACATACTCCACATTGGATATACTTAACATTGCAAATACACCACATTGCATATAATCCACATTGCACATACTCCACATTGCACATACTCCACATTGACATTACTCCACATTGAAATACTCCACATTGCACATACTCCACATTGACATTACTCCACATTGCACATACTCCACATTGCACATACTCAACATGCACATACTCCACATTGCACTTACTCCACACTGACATTAAGCCACGTTGACATTAAGCAACATTGCACATACTCCACATTGCACATACTCAACATTGCACAAACTCCACATTTCACATACTCCACATTTACATTACGCCACATTGCCCATACTCCAAATTGCACATACTCAACATGCACATACCCAACATGCACATACTCCACATTGACGTTAAGCCACATTGACATTAAGCCACATTGCACATACTCCCCATTGCACATACTCAAAATTGCACAAACTCCACGTTTCACATACTCCACATTTACATTACGTCACATTTGCACATACTCCACATTGACATTACTCCACATTACACATACTCCATAAAAATACGTAACTTGCCTGCTACCCACAATACTATAAAATTCCTGACTTTAAAAAAAAATCAAAATTATTTCCTCAGTGAGTTAATACGAGAATAAGTGCCCCTGATAGCTTCCCATAAAATAAAAGTTACATTTGGCTGGGACTGAGCTTTTAACAATGATTCATTTTCCGCCATGCGCATCACCATGTGATCTCACCAAACGCAGGAAATAAACTGTTCATAAAATACTCGAGCTCTTTCAGTGGCTCGATTAATACTCTAGTATATTATTATTTCAACATTGAATTTACGGTAAAACAAACACAATGTATTGGTAATAATAATTGGAACAAATATCATTAGCATAACGAGGTCATGCCCCTTGTGTTAGTAACGTCTATAACTTATATTCAAATGTCTTTAACATACCACATCAAATAATATAGGAAAATATAAATATATTATAGCAGTACATCGGGGAAATGGGGGGGGGGGTTGCGATTTAGGGCTGGAGTACTGCGTGAACGCATGGAAACGGCGTTCCTGTAGGCCTACTGTTTATTTTTGCTATAAATGAAATATTTGGTGAGTTCCCACATCCCTCCCCCCCCTCCCCAGGACTACACCCCTGAATTTACATAATATCCCTATACTTTTTTGTTAAAATTTCCCACCCATAAGTAGTACCTCACTTGATTGCTGTCTAGAGTAAAATTGTTGTAAACTATAGGCCTATAATGATCTTTGAGATCAGTGATAAAATGTCGCCGGGGCGAGCTCCCTAACACACACTTTAATATAATGATTTTTTAAATTATTATTTTTAAATACCACCTGGGGCGGTTGCCCCCCGGGGTCGCACCCCATCATAACCCTACTGGTTAAAATTATAATCGAAACAGTTCCGTGTTCAGGAAATCTACTTGACAGCTTTCAGATTAAAGACGAACACACACACACACAAATACACAACTCTTAATTTGAAATCTCAGTTCCGACACACACTTGATTTTCAAATATTAATTTTCTTTTTCTATAAGCGTTTTTTTTTCTTTCCTTTCTTCTCTGTGACAATTTTAAATGAGTGTCAGTGCTTTTACCATATTTATTATTTTTAATTTTGTTTCTTCGGCGAAAACCGATACACAGTTAACGATTCGATACAACAAGAAACTGATTGATTTTAAAACCGATGAATTCAACAGGTAATGTTTTTTTTTTTTTTTTTTAAATCTTTTAGAAACAAATATTCACAAAAGTTTGTGCGAGTTTATTTTGTGTGTGTAAAACTCTAGTTATTCAAATAGTCATATTCATGCATCGCCTTATAGGTTTGCGACAGTGGCCAGAATCACTGAGTGCGGTAAACTCATGGTGTCAACCCCACCTCCTCAAGACTTCATCCGTAGATCTGAGAGGGTGTCCCTCCGGTGTGGTCCGCACATTCCGCATCCCCTCTAGTGACGCAACTGGACTCTTAAACCAGAGCCGTTCTTAGGAGTTTTGGGGCCCTAAGCATGGAGCGTAGGTTGGGGGCCCCGGAAGGGGGGTCCGATCGCTATTTATACTTTCCCATTCCCTCGGCCAAGCCCCCGATTTCCTGTCTGCCACCCCCAAAAGCTCCCCCCCCTGCTGCTTCCCTTCCCCTGCCTCCGAATTTAACTCAGAATGATAAATTTCAGGATGAGGAAGGTAACGTGAGTGAAACAGACGTCTGCTGTGCCAGTTTAAAAAAAAAAAAAAACGGGGGATCGAGGGCGCCTCACGGGGGCCCACTTACGTCCGGGGCCCTACGCGGATGCGTAGTCAGCGTATGCCTAAGAACGGGCCTGCTTATACCAAAATTTGAAATACTGCACTTCCACTTTCAGGGACACCCCCCTCCCCCACAACATGAACAGACTTTTAAATAATCAAAGTATTCATAAATTAATTTTTTTTAAAATATGAAATTCCAACTGTGTTATAAAAGCTAGTGTAAAGACCAATGGAAAATGTAAGGGAACTCGTCCAAAATCTCTTAGCAAAAAGAGTTTTAATAAAGTACAGGAAGGCCGTTCCCAAGGGTTCCTGCCGGACTCGATCACTTAATAACCCTAAACCCTGATGTCATTGACCAACACACTTTATACGTCGCTTATACCAATGACATCTTGGAGAAGGTGAAGTGCCAGGCGACAAAAATGTTGGCCCCACCCCAGGCGACATCATCCCTATGCAGAAACAAAAGATGGAAAAAATTGCCGCGCAACCCCCTGTTCTACGCCCTTATGGATAGACCCCAAAAAATTAATAATTAATAAGAAGATAGTTTGTTACGGCAAAAATGATTAACAACTTCAATTACAATTTTATGATTTCAGATTTTCCCACTGCATGGGTTCAAGTGCGACCACCTCGTGTTCAGCTACCACACGCCAGACGCGATTATCTGACGTAACTTCCTCTATCGACCAAGTCAGAACTACGACGAGAAACGATGCGGCAACGGGCGTCGGGATAAAGCAGTGCAGTGCGTGGACCACACTTCTTAGTGGCACGTCGGCAACTGAAATCACCTGCCGATACACAGGTAGTCACCGGTGTGATCTGACGATTACCGTGAACTCACCGCATAATTTAAACACCAGCGAACGAAAAACTATTGTCTTTAGCTTCGGCTGGGACGTTGGCGCCTACCATTACTTTGATATCGCTTACCACAACACAGATTATTTACGCGTGGAGAAATGCGCAAAAGTTTGGTCAAAGATTGTAACAACCACAGTATCGAGGAACACGGGATCGAGTACCACATTATTGAGGATCACAGTATCGAACGCCACAGCCAGAAGTGATAGTTCAATTACCAAAGACAATGAACCAAACGGCCCTACTGGTATTATGAATCAGGCCATTACTAAAGATGCAGACGTGGTGCTCATTAGTCAAGGGGCGCCATCAAACAAAAGTCAGGGAAATACCACTCCCGATGTTTCGACACTGAAATTAACAGTTGTCGTTCTTGGGGTCACTTTAGGCGTTTGCATCATTTCGTTCGTCAGCCACTGTATCTACAAGGGGTGGCAACGGGCCGCCGGTCGAATCAGCTATCCACTCTACTGTCCAGCTCTGCACGATGCACAGAGACGAGACAGCCATGTTTACACTGCTCCAATTCACTTGGATTCTGTACCAGCTGGCCAGGGTTCTGACCTTCACTTGTATGACGTCGTGCATTCAGACGAAGATGATGACGACAGTGCGCCAGTGAATCACGATCAGAAACTTCAGTCTGGTAGTGGTAACACCGTTGTATGACTAGAGCAGTGGTTCGCAATTTTTTGGTTAATCCCTTAATCTGTTATGTATTCAAAATAACCAGTTGACATTATATACCATAGCCACATGTACAGTTGGACTTAATCTGTTATATTCAAAAGAACCAGTTGTTACTATTATACCATAGCCACAGATGTACAGATGGAATTTATCTGTTATTTAAAAAAAACCAAAAAACAATTTGATGGGCTTAGACGGGTTGGTTAAGCTGAGAAAAGTCATGTCTGTTGAATAAACTTTTTAGCATTTTGACACGCGACAAGTTTGTGAGAGGCACTGTGCTGTTTACTAGCTAGTTTAATGGGAGGCACTGTGCTGTTTACTAGCTAGTTTAATGGGAGGCACTGTGCTGTTTACTAGCTAGTTTAATAGGAGGCACTGTGCTGTTTACTATCTAGTTTAGTGGGAGGCACTGTGCTGTTTACTAGCTAGTTTAATGGGAGGCACTGTGCTGTTTACTAGCTAGTTTAATGGGAGGCACTGTGCTGTTTACTATCTAGTTTAGTGGGAGGCACTGTGCTGTTTACTAGCTAGTTTAGTGGGAGGCACTGTGCTGTTTACTGGCTAGTTTAGTGGGAGGCACTGTGCTGTTTACTAGCTAGTTTAATGGGAGGCACTGTGCTGTTTACTGGCTAGTTCAGTGGGAGGCACTGTGCTGTTTACTAGCTAGTTTAATGGGAGGCACTGTGCTGTTTACTGGCTAGTTCAGTGGGAGGCACTGTGCTGTTTACTGGCTAGTTTAGTGGGAATCACTGTGCTGTTTACTGGCTAGTTCAGTAGGAGGCATTTTGCTGTTTACTAGCTAGTTCAGTGGGAGGCACTGTGCTGTTTACTGGCTAGTTTAGTGGGAATCACTGTGCTGTTTACTGGCTAGTTCAGTAGGAGGCATTTTGCTGTTTACTAGCTAGTTCAGTGGGAGGCACTGTGCTGTTTACTAGCTAGTTTAATGGGAGGCACTGTGATGTTTACTATCTAGTTTAGTGGGAGGCACTGTGCTGTTTACTATCTAGTTTAGTGGGAGGCACTGTGCTGTTTACTAGCTAGTTTAATGGGAGGCACTGTGCTGTTTACTATCTAGTTTAATGGGAGGCACTGTGCTGTTTACTAGCTAGTTTAATGGGAGGCACTGTGCTGTTTACTAGCTAGTTTAGTGGGAGGCACTGTGCTGTTTACTAGCTAGTTTAATGGGAGGCACTGTGCTGTTTACTAGCTAGTTTAGTGGGAGGCACTGTGCTGTTTACTAGCTAGTTTAGTGGGATGCACTGCACTGTTTACTGGCTAGTTTAGTGGGAGGCACTGTGCTGTTTACTATCTAGTTTAGTGAGAGGCACTGTGCTGTTTACTAGCTAGTTTAGTGGGAGGCACTGTCCTGTTTACTAGCTAGTTTAGTGGGAGGCACTGTGCTGTTAACAAACTAGTTTAGTGAAGGGCACTGTGTTTTTTACTATCTAGTTTAGTGGGAGACACTGTGCTGTTTACTATCTAGTTTAGTGGGAAGCACTGTGCTGTTTACTGGCTAGTTTAGTGGGAGGCACTGTGCTGTTTACTGGCTAGTTTAGTGGGAAGCACTGTGCTGTTTACTATCTAGTTTAGTGGGAAGCACTGTGCTGTTTACTATCTAGTTTAGTGGGAGGCACTGTGCTGCTTACTGGCTAGTTTAGTGGGAGGCACTGTGCTGCTTACTGGCTAGTTTAGTGGGAGGCACTGTGCTGTTTACTAGCTAGTTCAGTGGGAGGCACTGTGCTGTTTACTAGCTAGTTTAATGGGAGGCACTGTGCTGTTTACTGGCTAGTTCAGTGGGAGGCACTCTGCTGTTTACTAGCTAGTTTAATGGGAGGCACTGTGCTGTTTACTGGCTAGTTCAGTGGGAGGCACTGTGCTGTTTACTGGCTAGTTTAGTGGGAATCACTGTGCTGTTTACTGGCTAGTTCAGTAGGAGGCATTTTGCTGTTTACTAGCTAGTTCAGTGGGAGGCACTGTGCTGTTTACTGGCTAGTTTAGCTGGTGCTGTGGATGAGTTTAAAGCAGAGGGCGGTGGACAGAATAAGTTTAGGAACCACTGAATGATTCGGACCATGTGGAACCACTGAATGATTTGGACCATGTGGAGAAGAAGTGACAAGGAAATAAAAAAAAAACATTAAAAAAACATAATGTAAAAAATTGTGTTGTTTTTTCCATCTCGCCAAATGCTGATGCAAAGAAATAATATTTTTTAAATGCATAAATTAAAATGAATTATCGGAAAAATACTTTCTTATATTAAATCAAAATTTTATTACAACAAAAAACATACAAGTATTTTTCTTAATGGCCTGACAAAAACATAGCTGTTTTTACAGTAGATATGTCAGGGCATGCTAATCTCATCACAATGAATACGGTCTAATGTTCAATCTCAAGGCAGTTCAAGACACATTCCATTCAGGTTGACAGAACACTTACGCTACATGCTGTCACCACCGTTGCTTTAAAAGTATCCGAAGATCAAATTTCGACCAGTGTAACATGTCCACCTTGGCAGAAATGCAGATTATGCGTGCATCAGTTTAATGCTTCAAATTATGGAGGAGGTAAGTTAGAAGATTGCACAGGGTAGTCAAAAAAAAAAAAAAGGTCAAGTATGAGTGACACTGCTCTATTATAAAGTCCAAGAATTCAAGGAGATACAGTGCAGCTATTGGTTACCACAACAAACAAATAAACAAACAATAACAAGCAGTCCAACGTGTTCAAACTGATGCTTGGCTGATTATGTTGGGGAAAAAAAGATTTGTCCAACCAGAGTCAAGGTGACATAGGAGATTGCTGTGAGCTTGTTCATATCTGAACATCAACTAAGTTCAAATCTGAACATCAACTAAACTCAAATCTGAACATCACCTAAGTTCATATCTGAACATCAACTAAGTTCAAATCTGAACATCAACTAAGTTTTTGACAATTCCACTGAGCAATAAACCGAAGAATCTGTTATATAATAATATTCATTAAAAAAACATTTATTTTTTTATTCATAATCATTTGAAAAAGGAGTCTTGCAAACTACGGCCCGCTGGCTACATCCAGCCTCCTGACTCATCTTATGTGGCCTTTCAGCTGGGAATGGATTTCACAAGTTATTTTTCAAAGTGGACGATATTTTAGAAATTTATAATGAATTTATTATAGCTCCCTATAGCTTGCCACAGCCATGCTACCACTTACAGATCCAAATCACAATTATTTAAAATTTTGCCCCTCAAGTAAAGATTTTTGCATACCCTGTTCAAAATGACCAATGTCAAAATCTCTAGAGTCAAGCAGCATCTCCATTTACATTTAAAATTGTTTAAAAGGAGAATCATAACATCAAAATAAAGTAGATCCACCAGGCTGCCCACATGACTTTCACCAGGCAGCCCGAGTGACTTTCACCCAACTCCCAAAAAAAAATTAAAACATAGTGCATTCACCAGGCAGCTCAGGTAACGTCCAGCCACCCACACAATCAGCTTTCAATTTTTCCCTTGCGGTCCTCGCACTCTTTCACGGCCTTCCCAGCATCCCCGCTCTCAGAAATAACCCCGTCGGTGGCGCCACACTTATCGCAATCTTCCCGAACACATTCTTTGGACTGGGCCGGCACGGCCTCGGCAGAGTCTTGTGACACTACGCTGGGTTCACTGAGCTCAGGTGCGAGTCTGTCATTCTCAGAACTGTTGGCTTCTACAGACTGCCCTTCTGACTTGTCTTGGTCTGAAGTAAACGAGAAAGGTTTTAAAAACTTAATGACAGCTCAGCGGCAAATATGATGTTTATTGGCACTTATGATGGTATTGGCACATAGGATGGTATTGACACATAGGATGGAACTAAAAATTGTCAAGTCATGGATCCCTTATCACTTGCCTTTGACATCTCCTGAAATCTCTTTCTTTGCATCTTCCTCTACTCTTTTCTTCTTCTCCTCTTCAAGACGCAATTTCTCCTGTTCTTCCTCTTTTTGCTTTCTCAGTTCTTCTTTCTTGTACTCCTCTGTGTTGACAAATGATTACACCAATGATAAAATTTTAGAGAACTAAAAAAAAAACAATGTCAAACATATTTTAGGGGTTTGAGTTTTTGAAAAAAGCAACAACATTTATATTTTTCAGGAGTACGAATTATTTATGTAAGGGGCCAGAAACAGAAAGCAATGTGACAGCTTCATATTCCAACAAAGACAATTAGTGCTTGTTTTTTATATTAAAACTATTATTGAAAGTTTAAATCAAAGCGTAAATATTTAAAAACAATAATTAAAGAATACAAAAACATATTCTGCTCACCTGCAAGTTGGGCACAGAACTTTTTGTGGGTTGGCCAATGGAGTTTTTGACAGGTCTGGTTACAGTAGACAACCTGGCAACAGAAATTTGGAAATCAAAGGACCATGTTGAGTTCGTTTGTTTATTGGTGAATCTTGACCTCTTTGTGCTGTATATATTTAAATCGACCTTAATTCACCTGCATTGTTTTCCGTATTGAAATGTTAAAAAAAAGTATTTTATATTAAATAACGCACACATTGAGTAAGGACACCAGAGACTTGGTAAAAGAACAGGCAACACCTTCTGTACTCAAATTTAAATAAATTCACTGGCCAAACATCACAAGATTCATAATGGCTCACATAATTTATCTGCTGGGAATATAACCATGTGAATTTATTTTTCTGATTCAACCAGTTGGTAGAAAAATTCCATACCATTTTACATTTGGCACATTTTGCCTCAGCCTTGGCCTCTCCGCATGTGTCGCATCCCTCACTGGCATCCCAGGCGAACTGCTGGCCATTGACAGCCGAGATGAGGATGGACAGTGCAGTTGGTTCCTGGCCCTGAAATGTGTGATTTGGATGAGTGGTAAATCACAATAATAAAACAATGAGTGCCTCCCTTTACTTCAAAATTATATTTATTACAAACCCCAACCATAATCATACTGCCCCTATTGCTAAGAATTTTATGACGAAAAAAGAAAATTCAAACTTTGAGCAAAACTATATATTAATTTTGAATATTAGAGGTTACAAAATTATAGTAAAACTAGATTTTTTTTCAACTACACACTTTGTTCATAACCCCTGAACTATATTAATTTTCTAATACCGGTAGTTCAGGTGCATGAACAAAGTGTGCGGTTGAAAAAAAATCTAGTTTTACTATAATTTTGTAACCTCTCATATTCAAAATTAATAAATAAATAATAAAAGGGGGTGGGGCATTAGAATATAAATATGTCCCACCCCCTTTCATACAGCAGAGACTTTTTCCGTAAAATAAAATAAAATATTATACACAAACGCATTGGCTTGATTTTTAAGAATCTCATTCAGCGTAGTTTTTGGAATTTTATTTGGTGAAATCAGTGCCATCTGTAGCGTTAGTGACATTGTTACATAAAGAATTATGTATTTTGATTAAGTTTTTTTAAAATTTACATAATTGGAAGTTTTAAAGAAAAAGTAAATTTCAGATAAATAATTTTTAAGAACTCCAAATAATAAAATGTTTCACATTTAACCACTTTTCCCTTGTTGATCAATTTAAGTACCGGTAATTTGGATAAATTTTGATATTATTTTTTTTCCCTGCAGATGTACGTATAGTTGTATACATCTGTTATTTTTAAGATGAATGAATGCACTGTAACGATTAACCAGCTCAGATAAAAACTTACAATCTGTACAGGAGCTATTTGTCTGACCAACTGTTGGAGCAGTGCTGAGCTCACATACGGGAACTCCTTGAGTGACTGGCGGATCAATCTTTCTTGAAATTCCATGAACCCATCCTCATCACGACCTTTCATCAAACTTGTGATGAAGAAACGGCAACAAAATAATGGTCATTAAATTTAATTTAACGCCCTTTTATACAAGTACAAAAATGCGTTCAAAATAAACTCAAAATTACCTTTATCAATTTTAACATTATCTTCAGAGGTATTCCAAAAGGAAAATCAAGTTTTTTTACATTTTTACAATTATGATCTCATGCTTTACAAAGTAGTTTTTAAAACGAGCTGAAAAAACTCAACAGAGTTAGCAATTTCAATCACACTCGCAGGCCCATGAGCTAATCTCTACAAATATTTCTAATTTTGACAGTTCTCATGCTCATAGACAATATATTTTAAATCAACATTTTCCTACTGTAATAGGCCTGATAGTGTGTCAGCTGGGGGTTAGAGTCAGCCGGAGGTTAGTGTCAGCTGGGGGGTAGTGTGTCAGCTGGAGGGTAGTGTCACATGGGGGTTAGTGTCAGCTGGGGGTTAGTGTGTCGGCTGGGGGAGGGGGAGTAGTGTCAGCTGGGGGAGGGGGAGTAGTGTCACCTGGATCATGTGACTAGAAATACAGATTCTTTTTTAAGCTAAAAAAAAACAAACTAAGTTTTAAACTACTACAAAATATAATGACTGAATATAATTCTTCCATTAAAAAAACAAAACAACAACCCATTCCTAAGTTCTTTATTTCCCGCAAAAGTCATCTCACCTTTTCAACCAGCCATTGAGCGATTTCTCCTTGTCTTTATTTCTGGCCTCCGCCGCCAGCCTCACCGCAGTGGAGATGAAGTGGCACTTGATGGCCAGCACATCATTGATGGCGCGGGACTTCATGTTTTTTTCAACAAGTCGAGACAGCACCAGGCAGACTTTGCCGGACTCGGCTAGAAGCTCGGGGTGGCTTTGGAGAAACAAGGAAATCTGAGAAAAAAAATGAATACTCTTGGTCAATCAGTTTACACACCAGAAAAAAAATATTCTTTCGCGGCCGAGCGAGGCACTTTGAAATTAAATTAGAAAAACATTATTTTTGATATCTTACTTATTTTCATATATTAATAATTATTAATTAGCAAAGCATAGCATTTCATTTTTAATTAAAATGTTCAGTCTTCTGTGTGTTGAGGATCCCTTTACAAGACAGCCCGTGCTAACATGTCAGTTGGTTGTCAATCTCGAAATCGAGTTATCAAATACCACTAGAAATTCTTACATACTAATCTGCCAATGACATAAATTTTCTATGTGGTGTTTCATTTCCTAGTGTGGCTCAATGTTAACCGATGATTTTTTTGTATGAATTACGGGCAAAGGATTGTCTCCTACTTTAAATAAGGCTTCATCCTATTAATGGCATCATGCGTCTATTCAAACAGCTGTTTGCTCTTGTCTCATCTGTGGACTTGGGAAGACGATCAGTTCATTACAGCTCATTCTTTATCCTACTTACCTTGACAGGATGTAGATTGGTAAAGTTGACAAGGGCACACAATGCTGGGGCAACAGTGGCTGGCAATTTGGCTTCTTTCTCTAATCCTGAAAAAACAAAAATGGCATAGTACAGAAAAAACAACAACTTTTTATAAACAAGATAACACGGCAGTTTTCTTGTTAAAAACAAAAACCTAAATAACGCCATGATTATAAAATAAAGTGGTATTAATTTGGGGAGACAAAAAACATCAGTATAGGTAGGAACGGGTTAAAAAGCTAAAGCATGAAGGAAGTGTTTTTTTTAATAAACAGGGTGTTTAATTCATTGTTTTTTTTAAAATTCGTCTGTCAAACAAAATTTCAATAATTCCCTGTCACCTCAAATAGAGGTGGATAGGGTTGTGGACCTCAGGAACATATTGATAGTAATACCATACCTTGTGGTTTTGTGAAGTAGTTGATTTCTTCACTAGGGAAATAGTTGTTGATGACGCTGACACACTGGTGTTGGCCTGAGCAGACAAGACAATTGGAAAAGAATAAGACATATATTCAAAAGTTTCGTGGCCATCACAGAATATTTAAATCATAAGAGAAAGAAGTAAAAGTGTACCCCTCGTTGACATCGCTCCAGCTTTATAAAGGGCATGATGTACAAGATGATGGAGCCACAGGCAGAGGCAGTCTGGGAGACTAATTGTGCACTTGACACATGGGCTAATAGTTTACTTCTGCTACACAATATGCACTTGCCTAGCCAGGGTTAGTGTCCCCCCACCGGGGTGGGTGTGGTGGAGGCTTTTTTAGCATCCCACGCCTCCACAATGCAGTTGGCTGAAACACCCCCCACACTGCCCCTCCCTATAAGGTAAAAAGTACTGCCCAGGGTGGACTGCTGCCCCCTCCTTCTTACACTGACTAAATGTAGGAACTACAACAGAAGCAAATACACAATTGTCCACTATATATATATATATATATATTTATATATATATATA
>CAXITT010000172.1:247505-260303 GCA_964033795.1 Lymnaea stagnalis
CCCCCCCCCCACCCCCTGAAAAACCTCCCATTAAATGACGCCACTGTATGTGAACTAGAGATATTTGATCCAAGTTATGTGAAATTTTCAAGTACCGACAGATTAAGGCCATCAGTAGTTATATTTGGCGGAGACTGAACCATGTCATTTGTATTCAATTAGACCAATGGTCAGTCCAAACTCTTTACACGCTTGAGGGAAGCGATCAGCATCATCTAAGCGCCGAACAACTTTAATTTAATACTGGAATCATGTCCCCACCCCACTCCGAAAATCACACACTGTGTCTTCTCCCTGTATCAGCCATGTTTACTTTACACGTCACAAGCGTGACGTCAGTGCGAGATTAGTAAAAGTCTTCGACTGTTGAAGTTGGAGTCGTCATTTCTTGGCCAATAAACCAGAAATCTTGTGTCTGCTTGTATGGGTTGGTGAGTGCATGTGTTTGTGTGTGCATGTGTTTGTGTGTGCATGTGTTTGTGTGTGCGTGTATGTGTCTGTGTGTGCCCGTGTAAGTGTATGTGTTCGCGTGTCTGTGTGTAGCTGGAGGAGTGTGTTGAGAGAAATAAAGTCACCAGAAGACGGGCCCGTAACGTAATTTAAACCGCATTTTGTCATGACCCCCCGACCCCCAGTTGTCTGTCAGAGTCAACAGAAAGACTCGTGCGCCCTTCATGAGATAAGCTGTACTCCCCCACCCCCCACACACCATGCGTGTCTTTGATAACTGTACTTTCCAAAATTACTTTTTAAAAAAATGTTCCCCTCCCTTTGTTGGGATAAAACGATAAGTCACGCACGACATTGTTTAGAAAGTCGTTTGGTCAGAATATCAGTGATAACTTAAGGCAGTGGTTCTCAAACTTTCTAATGCCGCGATCCTGTGATACAGTTCCTCGTGATGTGGCGACCCCCAGCCACAAAATTATTTTCGTTGATACTTTATAACTGAAGAGTATACGTGTTTTCAGATGGTCTTAGGCGACCCCATGTGAAACGGTCGCGCGACACCCAAAGGGGTCGCGACCCACAGGTTGAGAACCGCTGCCTTAAGGGTCAGGGGAGATATGCCAGCGGTGAATTTGAAATGTTTAATTTTCGATGGTACATAAATATGCCGGTAAAGGGCGGTTAGATTTTAAGAAAAGGACGGCGGTGCTTCAAGTCATGTTCTGCGGTCCAGCACTGGTCTTAGAGACCTGTCTCTGCGGTCCAGCACTGGTCTTAGAGACCTGCCCCTGCGGTCCAGCACTGGTCTTAGAGACCTGTCCCTGCGGTCCAGCACTGGTCTTAGAGACCTGCCCCTGCGGTCCAGCACTGGTCTTAGAGACCTGCCCCTGCGGTCCAGCACTGGTCTTAGAGACCTGTCCCTGCGGTCCAGCACTGGTCTTAGAGACCTGTCCCTGCGGTCCAGCACTGGTCTTAAAGACCTGCCCCTGCGGTCCAGCACTGGTCTTAGAGACCTGTCCCTGCGGTCCAGCACTGGTCTTAGAGACCTGTCCCTGCGGTCCAGCACTGGTCTTAGAGACCTGTCCCTGCGGTCCAGCACTGGTCTTAGAGACCTGCCCCTGCGGTCCAGCACTGGTCTTAGAGACCTGTCCCTGCGGTCCAGCACTGGTCTTAGAGACCTGTCCCTGCGGTCCAGCACTGGTCTTAGAGACCTGCCCCTGCGGTCCAGCACTGGTCTTAGAGACCTGTCCCTGCGGTCCAGCACTGGTCTTAGAGACCTGCCCCTGCGGTCCAGCACAGGTCTTAGAGACCTGCCCCTGCGGTCCAGCACTGGTCTTAGAGACCTGCCCCTGCGGTCAAGCACTGGTCTTAGAGACCTGTCTCTGCGGTCCAGCACTGGTCTTAGAGACCTGCCCCTGCGGTCCAGCACTGGTCTTAGAGACCTGTCCCTGCGGTCCAGCACTGGTCTTAGAGACCTGTCCCTGCGGTCCAGCACTGGTCTTAGAGACCTGCCCCTGCGGTCCAGCACTGGTCTTAGAGACCTGTCCCTGCTGTCCAGCACTGGTCTTAGAGACCTGCCCCTGCGGTCCAGCACTGGTCTTAGAGACCTGTCCCACCTTTCCTAAAGTCGCTGATGTAAGATGAAATATAAAAAATAATAATTTAGTGTTATAAATCCATTTAGTTCAAATAAAATAATGACAGATGTCTCAATAAAATAATGACAGATGTCTCAATAAAATAATGACAGATGTCTCAATAAGATAATAACCGATGTCTCAATAAAATAATAACAGATGTGATAGGAAAGGATAACAACCGGCAACCGTTCCTATTTCAGCCTACAAGGGCCCTTGGGAAGCCTGAATTATCTCAAGGAAAACATTGGAGCCATATACACCACTGTTATATCAAAAGCAGTACTGTGTGCAAGTAAGGCTTGGTCCCTCATCAAGAAAGCATGAGAACCTCCTCAATACCTGGGACAATAACACCCCCAGAGCACAATACGAACCAGTGTAAGATAATGGTGGCCGGAGACTACGTACGAACCAGTGTTAGATAATGGTGGCCGGAGACTACGTACGAACCAGTGTTAGATAATGGTGGCCAGAGACTACGTACGAACCAGTGTTAGATAATGGTGGCCGGAGACTACGTACGAACCAGTGTTAGATAATGGTGGCCGGAGACTACGTACGAACCAGTGTTAGATAATGGTGGCCGGAGACTACGTACGAACCAGTGTTAGATAATGGTGGCCGGAGACTACGTACGAACCAGTGTTAGATAATGGTGGCCGGAGACTACGTACGAACCAGTGTTAGATAATGGTGGCCGGAGACTACGTACGAACCAGTGTTAGATAATGGTGGCCGGAGACTACGTACGAACCAGTGTTAGATAATGGTGGCCGGAGACTACGTACAAACCAGTGTTAGATAATGGTGGCCGGAGACTACGTACGAACCAGTGTAAGATAATGGTGGCCAGAGACTACGTACGAACCAGTGTTAGATAATGGTGGCCGGAGACTACGTACGAACCAAGAGAGATGAAAATTGTTCTAAGATCTTTCCATTGCCATGGTAATAATAATATAAACAAAATTAAAAGGGCTGGCTGCTTTGCGCATGACACCTTGAGAGGATGACAAGTTATTGAGCAGCAAATGTAGACCATGGACAAAGACCAGGCGGTTCACTGGTCAACCAAGGAGTGAGAGACAGAGACAAAGAAGCGAACGGCCCAATGATCGAAGAAAAAAAAGGGGGGGGGGTCTACGCATGGATCGAAACGCCATGGAGTTGAGAAGAAACTGAAAAACAACAAAACACAACAAACTATTGCAATGTATGTTGAAAACGGACACGAAATGATAGCACTCGCCCAAAACATGTTCCAATAAACACGTGATTGAAATAGTCCGTCGTTCAAAACACGCAATGTTATATCATCTATGGTATGCTAAGAGCCTGCTCCTCTATAGCTAGGCTCTGAGGAGGGTTTCTCAAACTTTGGGCGTTTGTCCCCCCGCCCCCCTGGGGGTGCGGAGTGACATTTCAATGGAAGCGAGGAAAAAAAAAAGGGGGGGGGTACGAACAGTTGAGACATTATGATACGTTTAAGATTCCATATAAATGTTCCTATTTTTTTCTTAAAAAAGGCATTAGTCATTCACATTAAGATTTACTTCAGATAAATCGCAAAGGGTATTTAATTATTTCTACAGTGCTCTCTTTGCTATTAGAAGTCCATTATTAAATATACATTGTTGCTTTAGTAAGGGGAAAGACACGGGGTATAATAATTCGTAGTGAGTGAGAGCCTCACCAAATAATTCGTAGGGAGTGAGAGCATCACAAAATAATTCGCAGGGGTTGCGGAGCATAAAACAGGTTGGGGACCACTGCTAAAAGAGTGAATGAATGCATGTGTTTTAAATGATCGCCATGCGATTGTCAACGTCTCAGGCACGATGAGGTAAGAAAGCGATTATTTGTTACTTCGCCTGTCTGGTTATTTGTTCCGCCTTGTTCCACTATTGCCCAGACCAAACGTGGCCCAAATTTTAAAAAAAAAAAGGGGGGGGGGTCGTTTAGGGGGAGGGGAAGAAGATTTACGACACCTTGAAAGAAGTCCTTGTTTTTAGGACAAGAGAGAAAGGGAGAAAAGAAAAGTCCCACACGAGTCAACAGCCATAAAACAGAGGAGGACATCCTGATTGTCACATTGTTGGGTGTGCTTGGCTGGCTGCTCGGGATCTAGCGATGCATTCACATTGTCTGTGGCTCAAAGAAATAGTTCAAATTTTTTCTGTTAAAAGAATAGTATGCGATTTAATCACTTTGCTATTAAATAATTTTCTGAATTTAAATTTGAAAAAAAAAATATATATAATTGCATTTTTGTGAAGGATTAAGTAAATATTTTAGATGTAGGCCTACTTTAAGAAGGTCTACATATTAGATGTATTTCCGTAGGTCTATTATTTAAAATAAATGCATTTAAAAAAAAGCGAATGCTTTTAAATCCATTTTACAGAAAAACAATGTAAAATAACGCTGCCTTAGAATTTAAAAAAATTGAAGTAGCAACTCACTGTATCGAAACAAAAAATGTTATCAAGTTTTTAATTTAAACCCCCCCCCCCCCCCCCACTAAAATCTAATACATTTTATAGAGGATGAAAAGATTCAAATAATTATTCTTTTAAAAAAAAATTGAGGGGATATCATTTAAATCAACAACAAAGACTAGAATTTAAATACAACCTAACTTTGATTTAACGTACAGAAAAAGTTCGATACAATTAATGAAATGTCAATTTGAAATCATCGTCCCCTTTTTAAAAAAAATTATTTCTCCACTGAACAGTGCTGTCACGTGTTATTAGAAATACTGTTTAAGATAACGTTATTATATTAAGTTATTATTATTTTTTGTTGTTGTTGCTTTTCATCTCTTCTGTACCATTCTTAGCGTGTATGCTACCTAGTTACCCTGCTGGAGATGGACGCTAGATGACAACTAAAACCTGTTTTTTTAATTGAAACATCATTTCTTCTCATGAGAACTGCGTGAAAAAAATAATTTAAAAAAAAAGATTTTTTAAAAATTATAATTATCACCAGTTCGTGAAAGATAAAGGGGCACGGCCAAAGGATCTTTACTTTCATTTAGAAGATTGCTGCGCCTGCTCAACGCAAATAGCTAAGGCAAGAAAGATAGGATAACTCACACCATAGGATGGAGCCACGCGTTCACTCCTCTTGGATTATTGTTCTGATAATTCTAACCGCGGATTGTACAGGTCAGTACACAATTTGAGTGCATAATAAGTGTGTACATAAACCAAGAGCATATTTTGAGTTAATATTTAAGATAAAATTTGAGTGCATTATTGTGTACTTAAGTGAGATAATAACAGGGTGCATAATTGTGTACGTAATTAAGAAAATAATTGTGTACATAATTGAGTACATAATAATTGTGTACACAAATGAGCACATAATAGTGTACATAATCAAGTGCATATCTGAGTACATAACTGTATACATAACTGAGTACATAACTGTGTACGTACTTGAGTACATATTGTGTACGTAATAGTGTACGTATTTGAATATTTAAATGAGTACATAACTGAGCACATTACTGAGCAAGACCACGAGTTACAGTCCAGTAGGAGTTGCACGCCAATCAACCAAATATTTGACATACAATTTTAAATCCCCATTGCTTGAGAGGTCGACTGAAGATAACATTTCCCCAAAAGCGTACTGGAGGTGAAAAAAAAAACGAAACAACACCAAACTGTTGAGACGAGAACTGAGCTGTTTCATAATCATTTTATTGGTCTTTTGCTTTGAGTTTTTGCATTATTTATTAAAGCGGGCAAGAGCTAGATGTAATTTAATCAACTAATGTAAAGTGACTCAAACAATGACAAGACAGTCTAAAACAGTGACACGACAGTCTAAAACAGTGACAAGACAGACGAAAACATTGGCAAGACAGACTGAAACATTGGCAAGACAGACTGAAACATTGGCAAGACAGACTGAAACATTGGCAAGACAGACTGAAACATTGGCAAGACAGACACGCATAAAATTAAAGGTTGATACAGTTATCCAATTTTGATTTCGACTTGACAATAAACACATTGGAACGAGGAAGAACATCAAATGGAAGGAATATTTAGTTATTTGTATTAGTGTGCCGCCACATTATACACAAAAATCGATCCTGTGTAACCACTGGTAGAAGGAGACCAAAAAAAAAAGGCTTACAATTCTTAAAGTAATTGCGTCACATAACTCAGGTGCACCGACCCATGGCTTATAAGAAACCAAGAGGGAGAGAGAGAGAGAGAGAGAGAGAGAGAGAGAGAGGGGGGGGGGGTCCCACTGTCAATTCTTAAAGTAATTGCGTCACATAACTCAGGTGCACCGACCCATGGCTTATAAGAAACCAAGAGGGAGAGAGAGAGAGAGAGAGAGAGAGAGAGAGAGAGGGGGGGGGGATCCCACTGTCGTAATTGATTGAGCTGTTCATCAACACACACGATGACGTCAGGTGCAGTCTAAAACGGACATCCGGCCCGTTGATGAACAATCCGGGAACCCAGCCTTTAAATTGAACAAAAAAAAAGACATTGCTAGGCGTCTCGAGAGTACTGTTTCACATTTGGATTATTTTATTCTCTCAAAAGTAGTCAACTAAACAATGACCGTAAGGGTTATAATCAACAACATGTCCAACAAAGATCACTTTTTGAGGAGTTTCAATCTTTTATATTTGTGAACACTAACGTTTGGATCCCTTTCTCTGTGAAGTGGGTCAATTATGACAAAAGTGGGTCAGCTATGACAAAGGAGGGTCAACTGTGACAAAAATTGGGTTGAACAGCCCCCAAACATATCTGCTCTTACTTGAACGCTGATGATCTGATCTGAAGTTGAGAATGAAAGCTATCAACTCGCTCCATCACAGCTTTACTATTTTCTTCTCTCCAGCATCTATGAATTGTGCTCCTGCCATTCTCTTCTTAAATCTTAATCTCCTCTTTAGCGAAATCCATATTGTTCTGATTTTAAAAGTGCAATTCAATAGCATGTACCACCAAGTGACAGTGCTTCTCTCGCAGAAACACTCTTAAGACTTCTAGGTTGGTCACCACTTTGTCAAGAGTAAAGAGTTAGTCAGCACACACTGCTGTGTAAGATTAACTTCATCAAAGAAGATCAGCCCAAAGGTAAAGGTAGCAGTAAACGTGACATCACAGCCAGCATGTAAAAGACCTTGTGCTGTACCTCTTGTATCCTAATTTTCCAGAGGATCACACAGAGCTTCAATGGCCTCCACACATTCATCAAACTTACCTATCCCTGCTTTAACAGCAGCACGATGAGCAATCCACCGTGTTGTTGAGATTAAAAAAAACACGATATTCTAATGTTTCCAATTTGGATTGGTTACATGTGTGGAAAATGGATGTGTGATCGATTATCCTTTTTATGAAACTTGGTTAGAGCAAGCATTGCGTGCTCTGTAATTATGCAGTTTTTTTTCAATTTGGTGTCAACCGATGTGGTCCGCAACCCCGCACCCCCCTTGCTACGCCACTGAATAGCACGTTTCTAGTTGATCATAGCTGATATATACATATATATATATATATATATATATATATATATATATATATATATATATATATATATATATATATATATATATATAATGTGTGCATGTTAATAGAGTATTTCAGTCATTAAAACAAATGGTTTGAAAATTTAACCCCCCCCCCCGAAAAAAACAAAAACAACAAAAAGACAAAGAAACAAAGAAAACCAGTTTTTTAAAACAATTCTGTAAGATTCAGAAAGAAGTCTGCCGTACGCTATAAGTGATGGAAATTTTCAATAACGTACAAAGTAGGCTAGAAACATGCTCAAGTAAAATCTTAGTCGATTTGTTTATATACGATAGAACATCAATTATAAAGCAATCTAATAAAAGACATAACATTTCATTGTCTTCAGATAATGGGAATTAAAGAATAAAGGAAACTGAGATTTAAAATAAAAAAAATTGAGTATCTTTGTTTCTATTCCAGGACAGGGGACAAGTTCGAATGCGTCTGAGACTACAACAAGCGTGGTAGAACTAATCTTACACACATTTTCATCTGACACAGTTGGAACAACACAGCAAATATCTTCAACCGATATATTACAAACACCTGTGCAAGTACCTTCATCTGACATAGTACAAGAAACACAGCAAATATCTTCACCCGATGTATTACAAACATCTGTGCAAGTACCTTCATCTGACATAGTGCAAGTAACACAACAAATATCTTCACCCGATGTATTACAAACATCTGTGCAAGTACCTTCATCTGACATAGTGCAAGTAACACAGCAAATATCTTCAACCGATGTATTACAAACATCTGTGCAAGTACCTTCATCTGACATAGTACAAGAAACACAGCAATTATCTTCAACCGACGTATTACAAACATCTGTGCAAGTACCTTCATCTGACGTAGTGCAAGTAACACAGCAAATATCTTCAACCGATGTATTACAAACATCTGTGCAAGTACCTTCATCTGACATAGTGCAAGTAACACAACAAATATCTTCACCCGATGTATTACAAACACCTGTGCAAGTACCTTCATCTGAGATAGTACAAGAAACACAGCAATTATCTTCAACCGATGTATTACAAACATCTGTGCAAGTACCTTCATCTGACATAGTACAAGAAACACAGCAATTATCTTCAACCGATGTATTACAAACATCTGTGCAAGTACCTTCATCTGACATAGTGCAAGTAACACAGCAAATATCTTCACCCGATGTATTACAAACATCTGTGCAAATATCTTCATCTGACATAGTGCAAGTACCACAACAAATATCTTCACCCGATGTATTACAAACATCTGTGCAAGTGCCTTCATCTGACATAGTACAAGAAACACAGCAATTATCTTCAACCGACGTATTACAAACATCTGTGCAAGTACCTTCATCTGACATAGTGCAAGTAACACAGCAAATATCTTCAACCGATATATTACAAACATCTGTGCAAGTACCTTCATCTAACATAGTGCAAGTAACACAACAAATATCTTCACCCGATGTATTACACACATCTGTACAAGTACCTTCATCTGACATAGTGCAAGTAACACAGCAAATATCTTCAACCGATGTATTACAAACATCTGTGCAAGTACCTTCATCTGACATAGTACAAGAAACACAGCAAATATCTTCAACCGATGTATTACAAACATCTGTGCAAGTACAAGTAACACAGCAAATATCTTCACCCGATGTATTACAAACATCTGTGCAAGTACCTTCATCTGACATAGTGCAAGTAACACAGCAAATATCTTCAACCGATGTATTACAAACATCTGTGCAAGTACCTTCATCTGACATAGTGCAAGTAACACAGCAAATATCTTCAACCGATGTATTACAAACATCTGTGCAAGTACCTTCATCTGACATAGTGCAAGTAACACAGCAAATATCTTCAACCGATGTATTACAAACATCTGTGCAAGTACCTTCATCTGACATAGTACAAGAAACACAGCAAATATCTTCAACCGATGTATTACAAACATCTGTGCAAGTACAAGTAACACAGCAAATATCTTCACCCGATGTATTACAAACATCTGTGCAAGTACCTTCATCTGACATAGTGCAAGTAACACAGCAAATATCTTCAACCGATGTATTACAAACATCTGTGCAAGTACCTTCATCTGACATAGTGCAAGTAACACAGCAAATATCTTCACCCGATGTATTACAAACATCTGTGCAAGTACCTTCATCTGACATAGTGCAAGTAACACAGCAAATATCTTCACCCAATGTATTACAAACATCTGTGCAAGTACCTTCATCTGACATAGTGCAAGTAACACAGCAAATATCTTCAACTGGTGTATTACAAACATCTGTGCAAGTACCTTCATCTGACACAGTACAAGTAACACAACAAATATCTTCAACCGATGTATTACAAACATCTGTGCAAGTACCTTCATCTGACACAGTACAAGTAACACAGCAAATATCTTCACCCGATGTATTACAAACATCTGTGCAAGTACCTTCATCTGACATAGTGCAAGTAACACAGCAAATATCTTCACCCGATGAATTACAAACATCTGTGCAAGTACCTTCATCTGACATAGTTCAAGTAACACAGCAAATATCTTCACCCGATGTATTACAAACATCTGTGCAAGTACCTTCATCTGACATAGTGCAAGTAACACAGCAAATATCTTCACCCGATGTATTACAAACATCTGTGCAAGTACCTTCATCTGACATAGTGCAAGTAACACAGCAAATATCTTCAACCGATGTATTACAAACATCTGTGCAAGTACCTTCATCTGACATAGTACAAGTAACACAGCAAATATCTTCAACCGATGTATTACAAACATCTGTGCAAGTACCTTCATCTGACATAGTGCAAGTAACACAGCAAATATCTTCAACCGATGTATTACAAACATCTGTGCAAGTACCTTCATCTGACATAGTGCAAGTAACACAGCAAATATCTTCAACCGATGTATTACAAACATCTGTGCAAGTACCTTCATCTGACATAGTGCAAGTAACACAGCAAATATCTTCAACCGATGTATTACAAACATCTGTGCAAGTACCTTCATCTGACATAGTGCAAGTAACACAGCAAATATCTTCAACCGATGTATTACAAACATCTGTGCAAGTACCTTCATCTGACATAGTGCAAGTAACACAGCAAATATCTTCAACCGATGTATTACAAACATCTGTGCAAGTACCTTCATCTGACATAGTGCAAGTAACACAGCAAATATCTTCAACCGATGTATTACAAACATCTGTGCAAGTACCTTCATCTGACATAGTGCAAGTAACACAGCAAATATCTTCAACCGATGTATTACAAACATCTGTGCAAGTACCTTCATCTGACATAGTGCAAGTAACACAGCAAATATCTTCAACCGATGTATTACAAACATCTGTGCAAGTACCTTCATCTGACATAGTGCAAGTAACACAGCAAATATCTTCAACCGATGTATTACAAACATCTGTGCAAGTACCTTCATCTGACATAGTGCAAGTAACACAGCAAATATCTTCAACCGATGTATTACAAACATCTGTGCAAGTACCTTCATCTGACATAGTGCAAGTAACACAGCAAATATCTTCAACCGATGTATTACAAACATCTGTGCAAGTACCTTCATCTGACATAGTGCAAGTAACACAGCAAATATCTTCAACCGATGTATTACAAACATCTGTGCAAGTACCTTCATCTGACATAGTGCAAGTAACACAGCAAATATCTTCAACCGATGTATTACAAACATCTGTGCAAGTACCTTCATCTGACATAGTGCAAGTAACACAGCAAATATCTTCAACCGATGTATTACAAACATCTGTGCAAGTACCTTCATCTGACATAGTACAAGAAACACAGCAATTATCTTCAACCGATGTATTACAAACATCTGTGCAAGTACCTTCATCTGACATAGTACAAGTAACACAACAAATATCTTCAACCGACGTATTACAAACATCTGTGCAAGTACCTTCATCTGACATAGTACAAGTAACACAGCAAATATCTTCAGCCGATGTATTACAAACATCTGTGCAAGTACCTTCATCTGAAATAGTACAAGTAACACAACAAATATCTTCAACCGATATCTTACAAACATCTGTGCAAGTACCTTCATCTGACATAGTGCAAGTAACACAGCACATATCTTCAACCGATGTATTACAAACATCTGTGCAAGTACCTTCATCTGAGACAGCACAACAAACACAGCAAGTATCTTCAACTGATGTATTACAAACATCTGTGCAAGTACCTTCATCTGACATAGTGCAAGTAACACAGCACATATCTTCAACCGATGTATTACAAACATCTGTGCAAGTACCTTCATCTGAGACAGCACAACAAACACAGCAAGTATCTTCAACTGACTTATTACAAATATCTGTGCAAGTATTTGCATCTGACACAGTACAACTAACACAGCAAATATCTTCAACTGACTTGTTGCATCCATCTGTTCAAGTATCTGCAAGTCACTTAGTACACTCGTCTATGAGTATCTCTTCAATTGACGTTGTACAAACATATATTCAAGTATCTCCAACTGACACAGTACAACCAACACTGCTATCGTCTTTAAATGACCTAACACAACCATCTATGCAAGTATCTTCAACTTACATTATACAATCCTCTCAAGTAATATTTACAACTGGTACATTAGAACAATCCCTTGCAGTATCTTTAACTGGTACAGTACAACCATCAACACGGACAACAGTGCAAGTTTCATCCAGCGTGTCCACATCAACCGATCAACAAACTGAGGCGTTGACATCACCCGACTTCGCCACAACGACAGCAGCGCCCCCGATGTCCTCCGTAACCAGCCCGACGCCAGCCGGCACAGCTGAACCCGGCGCATCCACGGTGAACCCATCTCCAGTCAGCAGCATCATTTCAAGTACACCCTCCACATCTGTACCAACCACGACAGCTCCACCGACCACTACAACTTCACCACCATCCATCATCAGACGTAAGTAGGATAACACTTCCTGCGAAATTTTCATTTAAAGTTGCGTTTGTAAAACTCGGTTGCTGTTTTTTTTTTTTTTTTATTTTTTTTTAGATTTTGTAAAGATTTTAAAAAAAAGGGGGGGGGGGGGAAGAAATATTAATTTTTTAAAA
>CAXITT010000172.1:260326-323805 GCA_964033795.1 Lymnaea stagnalis
CCCCCCCCCCCACACCACCTCAACCGGGCATGACATAAAGGACCATTTAAAACTTTTTAAATTCCATACTTGTGTCTTCCTCCCCTCTTAACTATGCTTACACTCGTACAAACGTTTTCACCTTTACAAAAAAAAAAATAAAAAAAAAAATAAAAAAAATAAATTATTATTTCAGTTTTATATCAAAATGACAGTTTTTTAATTTATTTCTGTCCTTGGGACCTTGCTGATATAATTTAACGCTTCGCGAATATCAGGAGCAGGAGTGTGTGGTTTTAGCCCATGGGAGTATTCCATCCCATCTCCCACTCACACACCTAAACACACTCACAAAGCATTTCCTACAACTTTTATATTCAAATGCAGACTTAAAATCTCATTTGCACCATAGATTATCGACTTCTATACCATGGGATAGGTTCATGAAGGAAACAAAATATTTTCGGAGAGAAAAGAGCGCAATGGGTTGGTCCGCTTTCCTATCATTCGTGGTTGTCATGGTTTGGCTGAGTAAACATGGATCGGATGACGTTATCGTAAATTGAGAGAAAAGAAATTACTCAGAGTAAAATTATACATTCTATTAAAAAAACTATTTCAGTGGGTCTGTTTTAATTAACCCTACTTAACTTAATGGAATTGGAATCGCGTTTAGAAACAAGACATGATTTTGTAACTAACCAACATTGGCAAAAGAAGGTGGCAACCACGGCCACGGGCAAGTTACTCTGTTTTACAAATAATTGAACGTTCCCAATAGAGCGATTCCTCTCCAACACACAGAACGCTTCTTTTACAACGCTAAAATCTTCAAATACACATATCGCTTTTTAACTCTTTCTCTCCGGAATAACGCTCCCATCGTCGATTTGAAATGAAGATTTTGGCGTATCGACGATGGCATCGTCGATGTATAAAAACCTGTTTATTTCGGATCTTTTCTTAGCTATTGGTATTTAGTTATTTTAAATCAATTCTAGAATGATTTCCCTTTCATATACATCCGGTTTACTGTGTTTGAACGAAGAACGAATTGTTTGAAGCGGTTGTTTTGATTGTCCATTTTATTTTTGTTTACAAACACGAAATCTTGACCTGACCCATCTGGTGACCGATCTAATAAACAGGTGGAAAATATTACTCTGATGATGATTCAGGCAGTGATTTTATTATTTCAAATGCATAATCTGATTCCTTTGAATAGTATGATTGATGATTATAATCCTAGGACTAGTACTAGTATAGTATTAGTAGTACTAGTGACGAAATAATGAAATTGGTAATTCATCAGCTGATGAACAACCAACCCCTCCCCCAGCTAAAGTGCACATCAATATGAATTGTTTTTAGGCTTAGCACAGATGAAAAGATATGACAAATGTATGGTAAATGTTCCATTTGCCATTATAAATGTTAGTACATACAAGAATACAGTGCAACATTTTATAATAGCAACAATAACAAATTGTTTCAAGTGGAAATAGTAAAAAAAATTTCGCAAATTTTTTGTGTAACAGTGACACTGGATAATGTGTTCTGAGGTTTAATTTTATTCGTTTTTTAAGTTGTTCTTTATTATTTGTGATGCACATATGGATATAGTTCAGAAAAAAAACATGTTTGTTACACTTTGGATTATATATTTCTCCTCCTGTGATTTGGAATGAGCGTTTGTGAACAGTTGGTAAGTTTTTTTATCTTTAATTTTTATTTTTCTGAAATGATAATCACATTTATATATTAAAATGTAAACCCAAGTCTGGTTTGCTTGTTAAGGGCATACATTCTCCTTTAATTCCATACCACACTTAGCACTTTCTGATGAAAAACAAAAAGTTATGAAGGTTTAGAGACAACATAGTAGTGCGTTCCAAAAAAACGCAAAATAGATAATTCCGTCAGAACGCGGAAAATAATTCCGGAGAGAAAGAGTTAATTTTTACTTCCTTTTTCTTGCTTGTTTTGCCTCGTCCGCTGAAGGGGTCGTCTAGCAGAAATGCCCTTATAAATTATCTTGTTCCGCCATTTCTACACACGTCTTGAAAAGTGTATCATTATAGAATGATTATTTGTAGCATTGTAATAAATTGTCATGTATATTATAGGACAAAAGAACATAATCTTGTCACACAATTTGCTAAAGCTCGCTTGTTGATGCAAAGCTTTTACAAAAATATCCTTTTAACAAGCAGTTAAAAAAACACACGTATACTTTATATCAATGTTTATCTTTCATTTCCCAGCATTTGTATTGCCCAATACTACAATCGCATTCAATTTCAACGCGACGAAATATAATCTTGCGGACACAAATGGCGACGATTACAAAAAACTTGAAAATGAGACACTCCTTTTGGTAAGTGTTAAACAAAATTGCTTCAGTAGTCTTAATGACGAAAGCATAGGGATTAGAGTTTGGGTTTAGGGTTTTAGGGTTGGGTTATTTTAGGGTTAGGGCTGTTTTTTTTTTAAAATTTAGGGTTAGGGGTTAGGATTTAGGGTTTTTTGTATTAGGGTAAGGGTATATCGGAGTGTTGCGTAAACCACTTCACTTAGAAGAGGGTAGGAATTTGTTTTTGGAAACTATTTTATCATGTAAATTTAAAAAAAAATAAAAAATTATCAAGCGTTATTCTGTTACGGAAAATACGATGGCTAAAAAATCTTATAAATGTGGCTTAATAACATTTATAAGGTTGCTTAAGAACATCTTATAAGGAGTGATTATTTCAGAAATTTTCCCCCGGGGCACTTCAGATTTTTTCGGGGGAGGGGGGGGGAAGTGTCAGCAGTGCCAGTTGATTTATTGTTGGACATATTTTAGCTCTGGGGGGCACTGCCCCCCCCCCCCCGAGGTATAACTGAAAGAAACCCTGCTTATAAGGTGGCTTAAGAACATCTTATAATTAGTAGGGGTGTGCCGGATCCGTTTTTTCCAACCGGATCCGGGTTTTCTTATGCGAAATCCGCCGGATCCGGATTCCGGTTTCTCCCGGATTCCGGATTTTGGTACTATTGGTAGATACTTCGGTAAGTCAAGGTGGACTACTACTTTTTGTGTATGGGAATTCGCAATCGGCGCCAAAAAATCCGAGTTTTTAATTTTCCGATGTGTGTGTCTATTTATTATTAAATTAGTACTTTCGATATATATTTGAGTTCCGTTCCATTTGGATAAGTGTCTTACGAGAGACGCCATGTTTCTACGCGTTCGCAGCAGGTTATGCAGCTCGCTCAACCTAATTTCGCCATGGGGTTGGCCACGCCCCCCTTTTAAATGGCGGAAGTTGACGATACTTAGGAAATATTAATTTATTATCACTATTTACATCAAAATAATTGATAACTTGTGTTTCAGAATGCATTTAAAGACATTTAAACTGGAATGTTTTAATTTGAGCTTTAACAACCCGGTAGAATCCATATTATAAATGATCAGAATTTACCGTGTGCAACACGTTGTCATTGGCAACCATTCACAGCCACTTGCATAACTGTATCGTAGTACTACCTCAGAGTTTCATTCATAAGAGTTTGCCGTGTGCAAAAACTATTAAACCATTGGTCAGGGAAAGCTTTAATTAATTATTCATGTGCCAAAGTTGAAAGTTTAAACTAAGTCTAAACAGTATTTTAGTGATAAGGCAGGGAATGCGTTGCCTTATATAAACTATATAGTCATTGCGCATGACGGGATTGGTGGAATGAGATCACAGAATGTGGAGATGCAGTCCATGTTAAAAAATGACAAACCAAGTCGTACTTTAAAAATTCATAACTTTAAAACTACAACAGCTAAAAATATGATTTTGGTGTTATAATTCTTTAAAAAATTACATCTTTTCAACTATGCCATTGGTTTATTTTTACAAAAAGTTTAAATTTTCTTATCAAAGTCCCTACACTATTGGCCACTATTAGCGGTGCTGACTCTAGCCTCTGGTATGTACGGAATATTAAACATTAAACAAGCTCAACGCTCGAAACAATCGATTAATGTATCGTGATCGTGTGAAATTCGGGAAAGAGAATTACTTTTATTTCAGATTATGATCCGGTGAGTCACAAAATCTGGCAAATTCCGAAATCCGGTATATTCCGGATTCCGGAATCCGGTTGTCCCGGATACATGTAAATCCGGCGGAACCGGATTTCACCGGATAGTGCAAAATCCGGCGGAACCGGATTCCGGACCGGGGTCCGGCACACCCCTAATAATTAGGCTTAAGAACATCTTATAAGGTGGCTTAAGAACATCTTATAAAGTGGCTTAAGAAAATCTTACAAGATGGCTTAAGAACATTTTGTCTCTATCAGTGTTCAAAATTTTTTGTTCTGCTTGCATAAAATAGATAATTGTAATTTACCAATATTGTAAAAAAAAAAAAATTGAACCAAAGACTTGCCACGGTCAAACTCCCTTGTTTTTTGTTTTCATTTTAAAAAGCTGATCAAGTTATAGTTCGACACACACTGTAATCTAATCTCTTTTCTGGTATTGTTGTAACAGTTGATGGCAAGATTCCAGGGCGTCAGAGGCCTGAGGCGTATCGTTATCAAAAGTTTGAGGTAAGGTCGAATGATAGAGAGAAATGAATGTTGACCTGTGCTGCTCTCGTACAGTGTTTCGTTCATACATTACCTCCGGGGGAGGGGGAGGGAGGGGAGGAGGGCACATTTCAGATGTTCGGGTGGGCAGGGCCAGTGGCCAAAGGCGTAGCTAAGGAGGGAAATGGGGGTGAATGTCCACGGGCGCCAGATCAGTGGAGGCACGAAAATGTGCTTTGGGGGTGGTGGGGAGGGTATTTAATGGATGAAATTAATGGGTTTAAGAGTTGAATTATTTTTTTTTAATGGTGGGGGAGCGGAAGAATTTTGACTGTGGCGCCAAGTCTAGCTACAGGTCTGCCAGTTGCGGAGGAAGTATAGTGGATGAGATGGTCCGCCCATGTGTCACTCTTTCATTATATTTAGGGGCGGCATTTTTTTAAGAAAAGAAAATGCAGTTTATTTTGTGAAAAGGGGCGTGACGGAAAAATTTTTTCTGACCCACCCATGGCAGAAATAACATTAGCTACGCTTACAAGGCAGTGTACCGGTACCAATATTGGCGACCAAGGCCAGTGGGAGTCGAGTACATTTTAAAATTGTGCTGATAATTATATTTTTAAATCATAATACAGTAATACTATTCATAATTAAGACCTATCCCTCCCTACTTAAGGAGTCTTGCATGGAATCTGCATGGTACCTGCAGAGTGCAGTTGAAAATAACGCCAGAAACATGTCAGGATACGACTACGTGTTTCAGTTAATGGTTGTGAGGCATGGGTGTTTTGCGACAGCGCATGCCGATGATTCTATCATACAGCCTGTGAGAGGACTGTCCCTAGGCAACCGCTTCGCCCCAGCTAAGACGTGACATAATCACAAAGTAGAAGCCACGTGTAGAATCCCTATTAGAGGGCGTCTGACGCCACTCTGGGATGGGAAGTTTTTTTAATTTAGGGATGTTAAAATAAATCCATCCCAACTCCTAGAAAGTTTGATCGGTGTTCCTTTGTTGGTGTTGCCCCACCTTCATGGTCAGTCAAGTGGAATCCAGGTGGGGGCTATTTCAGCGAAGAAGCGCCTCCAGCGTGCCGCTTTGCGGCCTAACTAGTCAAGCGCTGTTCGGGTTGAGGGGGAAAGGGGGGTATGGGGTGGGGGAAGTCCTAATGAGCTCTGACTTGACGGTCTTCTGTTTTTTCTTAGGAGATTAGATTTGATACTTAGCAAAGAACTATGTTAAAATTATAGACCTTGGAATTGATGTAAAGGTAGTTGAATACCGTGTTGCCCCAAGTCAGATATTTAAAAGAAACCTATAGTAGTAGGTTAGAAATATAAATGGACAATGTCTTAGGCCCCCACTCCATACTTAGAAAATAAAATCGAAGATATTTTTTAAAAAAATTTATAGTAACTGCACTTGAAAGCGTAAAACTTTATCTCTGCGTAGTAATGTATTGAAAGAGCTTGCAATTTCTTTGTGTCTCTACTCATAATATATTAATTCACAGACAAGGAAGCTTGATAGTTGAGTTTGAACTGCAAGCTGATGAAGCCGGTACCGAAGATGTCGCTGCTCAGGTGAACCAAGCACTCAAAGATCTCTTTACGCTGGAGAACGTGACACTGGATAACCAGCAGATTACAGTCACGGCTATAAGTGTTAATAGAATAAACTGTAAGCATCCGTTTAACCGTCTGGTTAATATAAATAACCTTATATCCATTGGGTGGATAAAAAATAAGTTTATACCCATTGGGTTCATATAAATAAGTTTATATCCATTGGGTTCATATAAATAAGTTTATACTCATTTGGTTCATATAAATAAGTTTATATCCATTGGGTTCATATAAATAAGTTTATACTCATTTGGTTCATATAAATAAGTTTATATCCATTGGGTTCATATAAATAAGTTTATACTCATTTGGTTCATATAAATAAGTTTATATCCATTGGGTTCATATAAATAAGTTTATATCCATTGGGTTGATATCAATAAGTTTATATCCATTGGGTTGATAAAAATAATTAATTAACATGCATTTCTTACTGATGTCTTTTATCCCGTCTGGGCCATAGGCTGTCTACATGACTTTTCCATTCATCTCGATCCTGTGCTTTCCTTTCAAAGTGCTTCCAGGGGTATCGCATACTTTCTGTGTCTGCCTCTAACTTACGTCTCCGTGTATTCTTTGGCCTTCTTCTCCTTCTTTTTCCCTGTGGATTCCTTGTTAGGGATTACCTTGTGAAGTTATCCGGGGGTTTGCGGAGAGTATTCCCCTTCCTGAATCTTTTCCTTACCATATCTTCAGCAATAGGCGCCTGGTATGTCCTTTCCGGTAAGTTTTTGCTGGTGATAGTTTTTGGCAATTTTATGTTTAGGATCTTTCCGAGGCAATTGTTTGTGAAGGTCTGTATTTTCTTTAAGATGCTTGCTGTTGTCATCAAAGTTTCGGCTATAAATATTTGAGTTGAAAATTTTGATCTTAGTTTGCAAAGTCAGCTCCTTTGACTCCCACATTTTCTTTAATATCACAAATGGTGACTTAACCTTTTCAATTCTAGCCCTAACATCGGCTTCGGCTCCACCATTTTTGTCAATAGTGCTACCCAAACACGTGAAGGCCTCCAATTCTTCTAGGGCATTTCCTGCCATAGAGATGTGTTTCTTGTTTAGTTGAGTTAATCGTCATTTCTGTTGAGTTATAAACTGTGCTAAAATGGCGGCAATTTTTGTTTTTTGTTGTTGTTGTAATTTTCCTGAATGTGTTGTTGGTTGTGGGACAGAAGAGTAAATTTCATCAGCAAAGTCAAGGTCATTCCAACATTCACCCTTGACACGGGTCATCAAAGGCAAGCTCAGTTTCCGATTGATTAAAACCATCAAATGACGTCATTAAAAAATGAAGACTTTTTTACTCAAATTTTTTTTTTTTTTTTGTTTTTGTTGGTCCATTTTTTTTTTTTTATCTTCTTACTTAAGTTTTTTTTTAAAGTTTCCGATTGATTAAAACCATCAAATGACGTCATTAAAAAATGAAGACTTTTTTACTCAAATTTTTTTTTTTTTTTTGTTTTTGTTGGTCCATTTGTTTTTTTTTAACCTACTACTCAAGGTTTCTTTTAAACATCCATACTTTGCAAACAGTCCTATGGCTTTTTGTCTGTTTGATTATTTGTTCTGTTGTTGTTTCTTATTAGTTGTGATGGACTATTTGAACAGTCTCAGATCTTGTTTGGACAAACGTGTCTAGAAAGATCCCAAAAAGAGAGGTGTGTTGGGGATAATATATGTTTATATATATATATATATATATATATATATATATATAATTGAGGGCGGCAGTTTTGCCAAATGCCAAGTTTATCGTGGTGGGGGCGGTAAATGTCTTTGCGCTCCCCGCGTGCCACTAATCCTTGTTTCGCCACCTAGAAAGACTGCAATCCTCTGATTCCCCCCCACCCCCTTTTTTAAAAAAAACTGTCTAATTCTCAATTACTGCTAGAGACAACAGCCTTGATATTAATTCTGGCTTTCGTCTTACCCACGGCTACGCCATGCTTTCTTGTTCCCCAGTTAAAGCCAACAGCACGGCCTGTGAGACCAGAGCGTTGGTCGAGCAATGTCCCAGGGCGCATACATGCGTCGAAAAAGATGGAAAGCCGTCATGCGAATACGACTTTAAGTAAGCCTTTTTTTTTTTTAAAGACGTGACGCATGCTTGAACGTTTGTCACTTAGAGATTGAGATGCTGTGTCGTGAGAATAACGCATTAGATTTTAAATGAAGTTTACATGGTTAAACTATAAGCCTATGAAAAGAAGAGCCTGGCTGACTTGACAACTAGTTCATGCTTCTTTGTTTCGTGCAGGGATTTTCTATCAAGTGGGTACCCCATTATTATAACCATCAACTATCCAGTGCCACCAAGTGTCGACTTGAGAGTAAAAAATGACAACTATACAGACCTGGAGAACATAGCATATGAAGCGGTAAGAATATAAATGAAATAAAGTATACAAAATAAAAAAGAGACTAAAGTAATATACATTTTTTTAAAGATATAAAGAATATTTCAATACTGATGGTTTTTGCACATACTGTATATAAATATAGAGAATATAAACATATAGGGCCTAAAGAAAAAAAAAAAAGGACCTACATAAAATATAAAGAATACAACAGTCTTAAGCTTTTGTATAACATTTCATCAATTCCATAACATTTTTTTTACAGATAGCAACTTAGTAACCATTTATTTGATATATTTCAGTTGAACTCGACATTTAGGAAATTGATAGATGACTTGGAGGATATTTTAATCACGGAAATGAGGTAAAGGGGTGGGGGCTGGACGTCGTGTGAAAGAGTAATGTGTTGGATTAAAGAAATATAACGGCAACTTTATTTCGTTCATAATACTAAAACAATAATAATAATATTCTTACACGGAACTTGCACATTGGCGGTGTAATTCATACAAGGAACTCAACAAAACAGCAGTAAAAGACTATCAAACGCTGCAAGAGATTTGAAACGATACCACAATGTAAATCTCGGCTTACACAGTTTTTAATATTCAGACACAACAGATTACTTTTTCTTTTATTATTCGCACATATGTGATTATTATCTTTACAGATTTATAGTCTTAAATCTACAATAAATTGTCTACCCCCTTTTTTCCTCTTCCAAAACCTAATCTGCATTTAAATAATAAAAGAAAGCAATACCTCTTTTCCAGAAATGGCAGCATCATTGTTAATTTTACCATGGCGATAAATAAGAGTCACGAGACCGACATTGTGAATGCCATCGCTATCGCTTTACTAAATATTTTGAAGAACGGGTTAGAGATTAATGGTACAGTCCACAACGTAACAGCTTTGTCATTCGTGGGAAAAGCACGTGAGTAGATATGGGAAATTTGCATTTGTGTTGTTGGTTGTTTTTCTTAGATCATTGGTGAAAAAATCCGTTCTCATGTTTGTTAATTTGAATTATTAAAGTAAGTCGATTATAGAAAGTTTTTACACCCCCGATTAAAATTTTATATCAGAAAATAGAATTACTGGATAGCAAACCAATAACACTAAAGCCGTACACCGTACTTCTACATATGGTAGATCATTTAAAGGAGGAAATTTAGATGCGTCTGTTCGAACTATGAACTGGTCATTATTGTCTGGTAGCACTAATGAGCTGCTCATTCCTGCCCAAGACAATCAAGGACTGGAACAATCTTTCAAAAGGAACGGTTGAGGCGACAACACTAGACACATTTGTGTCTATTGCCTCAAGCCTTCAAACCCCTAGTGTATGATTTCCTCATCAACACCAGTAACAGAAACATTTCAAATCCCATCTATATGCATAGGAGCCAAAATGATCAATAAATTGATAGTGGGCCCTTAAGATATAGAAGAAGAAGAAGAGAAAATAAACATGACGTTAGATAACTGCTTATTTGTATTTCACATTTTATTAATGTTCGAAATTTATATTTTGATTATTGCTATATTTTACGTCTCAATCGATAGCGTTATTATTTTCATAATTTAATTTTATGCTAATGAACTCTCCCTAGTCTACCCCAACAGCAGCCTATGTGATGTATACACTGCGAAAATCTCGTGTCCATACGGCTGTGGTGAGACGAATGACACGGCCTATTGCCGGTAAGGCTCCTTGCTTCTGAGTAGCATTTCCGTAGTGTCCTTGTTATTTTATTGAATGAAATAGGCATCAGAAAATCCCAGGAACCAAGTCCACGGGTTTTGTCATGGGCGTCACACTTGATGAAAAGAATAGATGGAGGAAAGAGGGCATTCGAACTGATTTCATAATTAGAAATTACCTTAAGTTTCACTGATATTACTTAGGTACCTGGTAATAGCACATAATTTGGATACAAAAAGAAACAAAGTATCTTTAATCCAGGATAAGTTAGTAGGCCTACAAAACCCCTCTCCACTTTACAACAATTTTTTTCTTACTAGATCAGGAACTAAAGAGATATTCATAGACCAGAAAATGACTGTTGATTTGAAGTTAATTTCTAAACGTGTTTACGTGATCATAACTTTAATAAGCTGAGATCAAATGACAAGTTCACTTTTCTATTTTGAAAAAAAAACACACGATATTTTGTGCTCTAGTTTCTGGGACATTTCAGAAACAGTTTATGCATTTATGTCTGATTGTTTGTTTCCCTTAAAAAATCTGCTCCAGTTTTTAAATTAACCAAATTTTGCGTAATGTTACGGAAATTTGTGTCGGAGACATTGCTTAATCCATGTTTCAAGGCATGGTTCACTTGAAGTCATAGCTGAAGCTATTGTTCAAGCTATATCATTTAGTTGTCATTTGAACTGTTTTAAAAAAAAATTAATCTTGCTGCTCATGACTTTGGCGCATACAAACTGTAAACTACTGGAATAACTCTTTCTTTCTTTCTTTTTTTCAGATCAGATGACCATAGCCATGGTGAGTAACCAAATAGTAAATTTTTAATAGGATCATTTAAAATCAGAATTTACATTAAAATAATAGCTTATTATAGAATTAAATTAAATGACTCTAACTTTAAGCTAAATCTGCAACATACAAATTTTGTCTGTATCATAATTCACCGAATCCCAACCTTCATCTCCTCCCCACAAAAAAAAATAATTGCTTGTGAATTATTTATAATAACGGAACATCCATCACTGACTCTGAATTCAACTACACATCCTTTAAAATCCAGTGAAGCCAACTCTGGAAGTATCTTCAAGTGGTACAGTGCAACCATCTTGGACAGTACCTTTAACTGATACAGTACAACCAACTCTGGAACTATCTTCAAGTGGTATAGTGCAACCATCTCCGACAGTATCTTTAACTAACACAGTACAACCATCTCTGGAAGTATCTTCAAGTGGTACAGTACAACCAACTCTGGAAGTATTTTCAAGTGGTACAGTACAACCAACTCTGGAATTATCTTCAAGTGGTACAGTACAACCATCTCTGGAAGTATCTTCAAGTGGTACAGTACAACCATCTCTGGAAGTATCTTCAAGTGGTACAGTGAAGCCAACTCTGGAAGTATCTTCAAGTAGGATAATGCAACCATCTTGGACAGTATCTTTAACTGATACAGTACAACCAACTCTGGAAGTATCTTCAAGTGGGATAATGCAACCATCTCTGACAGTATCTTTAACTAACACAGTACAACAATCTCTGGAAGTATCTTCAAGTGGTACAGTACAACCAACTCTGGAAGTATCTTCAAGTGGAACAGTACAACCAAATCTGGAAGTATCTTCAAGTGGTACAGTACAACCATCTCTGGAAGTATCTTCAAGTGGTACAGTACAACCAACTCTGGAATTATCTTCAAGTGGTACAGTACAACCATCTCTGGAAGTATCTTCAAGTGGTACAGTGAAGCCAACTCTGGAAGTATCTTCAAGTGGTACAGTGCAACCATCTTGGACAGTATCTTTAACTGATACAGTACAACCAACTCTGGAAGTATCTTCAAGTGGGATAATGCAACCATCTCTGACAGTATCTTTAACTAACACAGTACAACAATCTCTGGAAGTATCTTCAAGTGGTACAGTACAACCAACACTAGAAGTATCTTCAAGTAATACAGTACAACCAACTCTGGAAGTATCTTCAAGTGGTACAGAGCAATCAACTCTGGAAGTATCTTTAACTGATACATTACAAGCAACACTGGAAGTATCTTCAAGTGGTACAGTACCACCAACTCTGGAAGTATCTACAAGTGGTACAGTACAACCATCTTGGACAGTATCTTTAACTGATACAGTACAACCAACTCTGGATGTATCTTCAAGTGGTACAGTGCAACCATCTTGGACAGTATCTTTAACTAATACATTGCAACCAACCCTGGAAGTATCTTCAAGTGGTACAGTGCAACCATCTCTGGAAGTATCTTCAATTGGTACAGTGCAACCAACTCTGGAAGTATTTTCAAGTGGTACAGTACAACCATCTCTGGAAGTATCTTCAAGTGGTACAGAGCAACCAACTCTGGGAGTATCTTCAAGTGGTACAGTGCAACCATCTCTGACACTATCTTTAACTGGTACAATACAACCATCTCTGGAAGGATTTTCAAGTGGTACAGTGCAACCAACTCTGGAAGCATCTTTAGGTGCTACAGTACAGCCAACTCTGGAAGCATCTTCAAGTGGGATAGTTCAACCATCTCTGACAGTGTCTTTAACTGGTATAGTACAACCATCAACACAGACAACAGTGCAAGTTTCATCCAGCGTGTCCACATCAACCGATCAACAAACTGAGGCGTTGACATCACCTGACTTGACCACAACGACAGCAGCAACGCCTCCGTTTTCCTCCATAACCAGCCCGACGCCAGCCAGCACAGCTGAACCCGGCGCATCCACGGTGAACCCATCTCCAGTCAGCAGCATCATTTCAAGTACACCATCCACATCTGTACCAACCACGACAGCTGCACCGACCACAACAACTTCACCACCATCCGTCATCAGACGTAAGTAGGATAACACCTTCGCGAAATTTTCATTTAAAATTGCGTTTGTAAATCTCTTTTTTTTTTTTGTTGTATTTTTTTTTTAGATTTTGAAAAGATTTTTAAAAAAGTGGGAGGGGAAGAATAATTAACTTTTTACAAATAATTTTGTTCTGTTTGTTAAAGTTTGCTACTATGAGAAGGGCACGATGTTTTAATGAAAGAGCCCATTTACAAATGTATTTCTAATATTTAAATAATTTTCATTTGAGAATGAGGACACACAATCCCCCCCCCCCCACACACACCCTCAACCGGGCATGACATAAAGGACCATTTAAAACTTTTTAAATTCCATACTTGTGTCTTCCTCCCCTCTTAACTATGCTTACACTCGTACAAACGTTTTCACCTTTACAAAAAAAAAAATAAAAAAAAAAATAAAAAAAATAAATTATTATTTCAGTTTTATATCAAAATGACAGTTTTTTAATTTATTTCTGTCCTTGGGACCTTGCTGATATAATTTAACGCTTCGCGAATATCAGGAGCAGGAGTGTGTGGTTTTAGCCCATGGGAGTATTCCATCCCATCTCCCACTCACACACCTAAACACACTCACAAAGCATTTCCTACAACTTTTATATTCAAATGCAGACTTAAAATCTCATTTGCACCATAGATTATCGACTTCTATACCATGGGATAGGTTCATGAAGGAAACAAAATATTTTCGGAGAGAAAAGAGCGCAATGGGTTGGTCCGCTTTCCTATCATTCGTGGTTGTCATGGTTTGGCTGAGTAAACATGGATCGGATGACGTTATCGTAAATTGAGAGAAAAGAAATTACTCAGAGTAAAATTATACATTCTATTAAAAAAACTATTTCAGTGGGTCTGTTTTAATTAACCCTACTTAACTTAATGGAATTGGAATCGAGTTTAGAAACAGCAGACAGGATTTTGTAACTAACCAACATTGGCAAAAGTAGGCGGTAACCACGGGCAAGTTACTCTGTTTTACAAATATTTGAACGTTCCCAATGGGAGTCGCTTAGTCGATTGATTTGTCACGTGATGAGAGTAAAAACGAGTAAGACTTCCGGTAGGATGTATACAACACACTAGTGCTTGACAACAGTACCCCGTTACACACTACAACTAGTAATTCAAGATGCCTGGGCAATTTTCGGCTTTTGGCTGTTCAAACAGTCAAGTTAAGGACAGCGGTATAAGTCTGCATAAGTTTCCCTTTAAGGATAAAGAAAATTTAAGACAATGGCTTGACAAAGTAGACCTTCGTTAATTTATTCCATGAAATCTTGTTCCAACCGGTTATTAAAAAATTCCTTCGCCGCATCAATATTAAATAAACACGCAAATGACGTCATGGGTATGCCGACATTTCGTCCAATGAAAATTAACAATAAAATAAACAAAGGGGAATGACTCCTGCACAAATGATTGAATAAACACGCACATGACGTCATGAGCATGCACGGAGCTCAACAACAGCCTGCCGATGATAGTATTGATAGTTCCCATCGAATAACGCTCACATATTTTTCTTGAAATAACTTTATTCCTTTAATCATAACTGACGTATATTTATTGTCACATTTATGTATTTCCTTTAAAAAACGCGTGTATTCCAGAATATTTTGAAAGGTAAAATTTTTAAGTAACATGACATTGGGGAAGCACTGATGACGTATCTTTTGTTGTGTGTAGCAGCCTAGTGATGGCTTACTCTCATCACGTGACCAAACAAGGAAGTGACTAAGCGACTCCCATAGAGCGATTCCTCTCCAACACACAGAACGCTTCCTTTACAACGCTGAAATCTTCAAATACATATCGCTTTTTAATTTTTACTTCCTTTTTCTTGCTTGTTTTGCCTTGTCCGCTGAAGGGGTCGTCTAGCAGAAATGCCCTTATAAATTATCTTGTTCCGCCATTTCTACACACGTCTTGAAAAGTGTATCATTATAGAATGATTATTTGTAGCATTGTAATAAATTGTCATGTATATTATAGGACAAAAGAACATAATCTTGTCATACAATTTGCTAAAGCTCGCTTATTGATGCAAAGGTTTTACAAAAATATTCTTTAAACAAGCAGTTAAAAAAACACACGTATACTTTATATCAATGTTTATCTTTCATTTCCCAGCATTTGTATTGCCCAATATTACAATCACATTCAATTTCAACGCGACGAATTATAATCTTGCGGACACAAATGGCAACGATTACAAAAAACTTGAAAATGAGACACTCCTTTTGGTAAGTGTTAAACAAAATTGCTTCAGTAGTCTTAATAACGAAAGCATAGGAATCAGAGTTTGGGTTTAGGGTTTTAGGTTAGGGTTTAGGGTTGGGTTATTTTAGGGTTAGGGCTGTTTTTTTTAAAATTTAGGGTTAGGGGTTAGGATTTAGGGTTTTGTATTAGGGTAAGGGTATATCGGAGTGTTGCGTAAACCACTTCACTTAAAAGAGGGTAGGAATTTGTTTTTGAAAAATATTTTATCGTGTAAATTTAAAAAAAAATAAATAAATTATCAAGCGTTATTTTGTTAAGGAAAATAAGATGGCTTAAGAACATCTTATAAGGCGGCTTAAGATTTCACTTCAGATTTTTCGGGGGGGGGGGGGGGGGAAGGGCCCCCGTTTGATTTAAAAAATATGATTTTGGTGTTATAATTCTTTAAAAAATTACATCTTTTCAACTATGCCATTGGTTTATTTTTACAAAAAGTTTAAATTTTCTTATCAAAGTCCCTACACTATTGGCCACTATTAGCGGTGCTGACTCTAGCCTCTGGTATGAACGGAATATTAAACATCAAACAAGCTCAACGCGCGAAACAATCGATTAATGCATCGTGATCGTGTGAAATTCGGGAAAGAGAATTACTTTTATTTCAGATTATGATCCGGTGAGTCACAAAATCTGGCAAATTCCGAAATCCGGTATATTCCGGATTCCGGAATCCGGTTGTCCCGGATACATGTAAATCCGGCGGAACCGGATTTCACCGGATAGTGCAAAATCCGGCGGAACCGGATTCCGGACCGGGGTCCGGCACACCCCTAATAATTAGGCTTAAGAACATCTTATAAGGTGGCTTAAGAACATCTTATAAAGTGGCTTAAGAAAATCTTACAAGATGGCTTAAGAACATTTTGTCTCTATCAGTGTTCAAAATTTTTTATTCTGCTTGCATAAAATAGATAATTGTAATTTACTAATATTATAAAAAAAAAAATTGAACCAAAGACTTGCCACGGTCAAACTCCCTTGTTTTTTGTTTTCATTTTAAAAAGCTGATCAAGTTATGGTTCGACACATACTGTAATCTAATCTCTTTTCTGGTATTGTTGTAACAGTTGATGGCAAGATTCCAGGGCGTCAGAGGCCTGAGGCGTATCGTTATCAAAAGTTTGAGGTAAGGTCGAATGATAGAGAGAAATGAATGTTGACCTGTGCTGCTCTCGTACAGTGTTTCGTTCATACATTACCTCCGGGGGAGGGGGAGGGAGGGGAGGAGGGCACATTTCAGATGTTCGGGTGGGCAGGGCCAGTGGCCAAAGGCGTAGCTAAGGAGGGAAATGGGGGTGAATGTCCACGGGCGCCAGATCAGTGGAGGCACGAAAATGTGCTTTGGGGGTGGTGGGGAGGGTATTTAATGGATGAAATTAATGGGTTTAAGAGTTGAATTATTTTTTTTTAATGGTGGGGGAGCGGAAGAATTTTGACTGTGGCGCCAAGTCTAGCTACAGGTCTGCCAGTTGCGGAGGAAGTATAGTGGATGAGATGGTCCGCCCATGTGTCACTCTTTCATTATATTTAGGGGCGGCATTTTTTTAAGAAAAAAAAATGCAGTTTATTTTGTGAAAAGGGGCGTGACGAAAAAAATCTTTACTGACCCACCCATGGCGGAAATAACATTAGCTACGCTTACAAGGCAGTGTACCGGTACCAAAATTGGCGATTAAGGCCAGCCGGACTCGAGTACATTTTAAAATTGTGCTGATAACTATATTTTTTAATCATAATACAGTAATACTATTCATAATTAAGACCTATCCCTCCCTACTTAAGGAGTCTTGCATGGAATCTGCATGGTACCTGGAGAGTGAAGTTGAAAATAACGCCAGAAACATGTCGGGATACGACTACGTATTGCAGTTAATGGTTGTGAGGCATTGGTGGGTGATGGCAACCCATGCCGATGATTCTATCATACAGCCTGTGAGAGGACTGTCCCTAGGCAACCGTTTCGCCCCAGCTAAGACGTGACATAATCACAAAGTAGAAGCCACGTGTAGAAACCCTATTAGAGGGCGTCTGACGCCACTCTGGGATGGGAAGTTTTTTTTTATTTCGGGATGTTAAAATAAATCCATAGCAACTCCTAGAAAGTTTGATCGGTGTTCCTTTGTTGGTGTTGCCCCACCTTCATGGTCAGTTAAGTGGAATCCAGGTGGGGGCTATTTCAGCGAAGAAGCACCTCCAACGTGCTGCTTCGCGGCCTAACTAGTCAAGCGCTGTTCGGGTTGAGGGGGAAAGTGGGGTATGGGGTGGGGGAAGTCCTAATGAACTCTGACTTTACGGTCTTCTGTTTTTTCTTAGGAGATTAGATTTGATACTTAGCAAAGAACTATGTTAAAATTATAGACCTTGGAATTGGTGTAATGGTAGTTGAATACCGTGTTGCCCCAAGTCAGATATTTAAAAGAAACCTAGAGTAGTAGGTTAGAAATATAAATGGACAATGTCTTAGGCCCCCCACTCCATACTTAGAAAATAAAATCAAAGATATTTTTTTTTAAAAATTTATAGTAACTGCACTTGAAAGCGTAAAACTTTTTCTCTGCGTAGTGATGCATTGAAAGAGCTTGCCATTTCTTTGTGTCTCTACTCATAAGATATTAATTCACAGACAAGGAAGCTTGATTGTTGAGTTTGAACTGCAAGCTGATGAAGCCGGTACCGAAGATGTCGCTGCTCAGGTGAGCCAAGCGCTCAAAGGTCTCTTCACGCTGGAGAACGTGACACTGGATAACCAGCAGATTACAGTCACAGCTATAAGTGTTAATAAAATAAACTGTAAGCATCCGTTCAACCGTCTGGTTAATATAAATAACTTTATATCCATTGGGTGGATAAAAAATAAGTTTATACCCATTGGGTTCATATAAATAAGTTTATACCCATTGGGTTGATATAAATAAGTTTTTATCCATTGGGTTGATAAAAATAATTAATTAACATGCATTTCTTACTGATGTCTTTTATCCCGTCTGGGCCATAGGCCGCCTACATGACTTTTCCATTCACCTCGATCCTGTGCTTTCCTTTCAAAGTGCTTCCAGGGGTATCGCATACTTTCTGTGTCTGCCTCTAACTTACGTCTCCGTGTATTCTTTGGCCTTCTTCTCCTTCTTTTTCCCTGTGGATTCCATGTTAGGGATTACCTTGTGAAGTTATCCGGGGGTTTGCGGAGAGTATTCCCCTTCCTGAATCTTTTCCTTACCATATCTTCAGCAATAGGCGCCTGGTATGTCCTTTCCGGTAAGTTTTTGCTGGTGATAGTTTTTGGCAATTTTATGTTTAGGATCTTTCCGAGGCAATTGTTTGTGAAGGTCTATATTTTCTTTAAGATGCTTGCTGTTGTCATCAAAGTTTCGGCTATTTGAGTTGAAAATGTTGATCTTAGTTTGCAAAGTCAGCTCCTTTGACTCCCACATTTTCCTTAATATCACAAATGGTGACTTAACCTTTCCAATTCTAGCCCTGACATCGGCTTCGGCTCCACCATTTTTGTCAATAGTGCTACCCTAACACGTGAAGGCCTCCAATTCTTCTAGGGCATTTCCTGCCATAGAGATGTGTTTCTTGTTTAGTTGAGTTAATCGTCATTTCTGTTGAGTTATAAACTGTGCAATTTTTGTTTTTTTGTTGTTGTAATTTTCCTGAAAGTGTTGTTGGTTGTGGGACAGAAGTGCAATTTCATCTGCAAAGTCAAGGTCATTCCAACATTCACCCTTGATACGGGTCATCAAAGGCAAGCTTAGTTTCTGATTGATTAAAACCATCAAATGACGTCATTAAAAAATGAAGGCTTTTTTACTCAAATTAGTTGAGTATTTTTTGTTTGTTTGTTGGTCCATTTGTTTTTTTTTAACCTACTACTCAAGGTTTCTTTTAAACATCCATACTTCGCAAACAGTCCTATGGCTTTTTGTCTGTTTGATTATTTGTTCTGTTGTTGTTTCTTATTAGTTGTGATGGACTCGCATGCCTCAATGAACAGTCTCAGATCTTGTTGTGGGCAAACGTGTCTAGAAAGATCCCCAAAAGAGCGGTGTGTTGGGGACAATATATGTTTATATATATATATATAATTGAGGGCGGCAGTTTTGCCAAATGCCAAGTTTATCGTGGTGGGGGCGGTAAATGTCTTTGCGCTCCCCGCGTGCCACTAACCCTTGTTTCGCCACCTAGAGAGACTGCAATCCTCTGATCCCCCCCCCACCCCCTTTTTTAAAAAAAACTGTCTAATTCTCAATTACTGCTAGAGACAACAGCCTTGATATTAATTCTGGCTTTCGTCTTACCCACGGCTACGCCATGCTTTCTTGTTCCCCAGTTAAACCCCCCCACCCCCTTTTTTAAAAAAAACTGTCTAATTCTCAATTACTGCTAGAGACAACAGCCTTGATATTAATTCTGGCTTTCGTCTTACCCACGGCTACGCCATGCTTTCTTGTTCCCCAGTTAAAGCCAACAGCACGGCCTGTGAGACCAGAGCGTTGGTCGAGCAATGTCCCAGGGCGCATACATGCGTCGAAAAAGATGGAAAGCCGTCATGCGAATACGACTTTAAGTAAGCCTTTTTTTTTTTTAAAGACGTGACGCATGCTTGAACGTTTGTCACTTAGAGATTGAGATGCTGTGTCGTGAGAATAACGCATTAGATTTTAAATGAAGTTTACATGGTTAAACTATAAGCCTATGAAAAGAAGAGCCTGGCTGACTTGACAACTAGTTCATGCTTCTTTGTTTCGTGCAGGGATTTTCCATCAAGTGGGTACCCCATTATTATAACCATCAACTATCCAGTGCCACCAAGTGTCGACTTCAGAGTAAAAAATGACAACTATACAGACCTGGAGAACATAGCATATGAAGCGGTAAGAATATAAATGAAATAAAGTATACAAAATAAAAAAGAGACTAAAGTAATATACATTTTTTTAAAGATATAAAGAATATTTCAATACTGATGGTTTTTGCACATACTGTATATAAATATAGAGAATATAAACATATAGGGCCTAAAGAAATACAAAATAAAAAAGAGACTAAAGTAATATACATTTTTTTAAAGATATAAAGAATATTTCAATACTGATGGTTTTTGCACATACTGTATATAAATATAGAGAATATAAACATATAGGGCCTAAAGATAAAAAAAAAAGGACCTGCATAAAATATAAAGAATACAACATTCTTAAGCTATTGTATAACATTTCATCAATTCCATAACATTTTTTTTACAGATAGCAACTTAGTAACCATTTATTTGATATTTTTCAGTTGAACTCGACATTTAGGAAATCGATAGATGACTTGGAGGATATTTTAATCACGGAAATGAGGTAAAGGGGTGGGGGCTGGACGTCGTGTTAAAGAGTAATGTGTTGGATTAAAGAAATATAACGGCAACTTTATTTCGTTCATAATACTAAAACAATAATAATATTCTTACACGGAACTTGCACATTGGCGGTGTAATTCATACAAGGAACTCAACAAAACAGCAGTAAAAGACTATCAAACGCTGCAAGAGATTTGAAACGATACCACCATGTAAATCTCGGCTTACACAGTTTTTAATATTCAGACACAACAGATTACTTTTTCTTTTATTATTCGCACATATGTGATTATTATCTTTACAGATTTATATTCTTAAATCTACAATAAATTGTCTACCCCCTTTTTTCCTCTTCCAAAACCTAATCTGCATTTAAATAATAAAAGAAAGCAATACCTTTTTTCCAGAAATGGCAGCATCATTGTTAATTTTACCCTGGCGATAAATAAGAGTCACGAGACCGACATTGTGAATGCCATCGCTATCGCTTTACTAAAGATTTTGAAGGACGGGTTAAAGATTAATGGTACAGACCACAACGTAACAGCTTTGTCATTCGTGGGAAAAGCACGTGAGTAGATATGGGAAATTTGCATTTTTGTATTTTTTTATTTTTTTTTTTAGATCATTGGTGAAAAAATCCGTTCTCATGTTGTTAATTTGAATTATTAAAGTAAGTCGATTATAGAAAGTTTTTACGGCCCGATTAAGAGAAAATAAACATGACGTTAGATAACTGCTTATTTGTATTTCACATTTTATTAATGTTCGAAATTTATATTTTGATTATTGCTATATTTTACGTCTCAATCGATAGCGTTATTATTTTCATAATTTAATTTTATGCTAATGAACTCTCCCTAGTCTACCCCAACAGCAGCCTATGTGATGTATACACTGCGAAAATCTCGTGTCCATACGGCTGTGGCGGGACCAATGACATGGCCTATTGCCGGTAAGGCTCCTTGCTTCCGAGTAGCATTTCAGTAGTGTCCTTGTTATTTTATTGAATGAAATTGGCATCAGAAAATCCCAGGAACCAAGTCCACAGGTTTTGTCATGGGCGTCACACTTGGTGAAAAGAAGAGATGGAGGAAAGAGGGCATTCGAATTGATTTCATAATTAGAAATTACCTTTAGTTTCACTGATATTACTTAGGTACCTGGTAACAGCACATTATTTGGATACAAAAAGAAACAAAGTAGCTTTAATCCAGGATAAGATAGTAGGCCTACAAAACCCCTCTCCACTTTACAACAAATGTTTTCCTACTAGATCAGGAACTAAAGAGATATTCATAGAACAGAAAATGACTGTTGATTTGAAGTTAATTTCTAAACGTGTTTACGTGATAATAACTTTTATAAGCTGAGATCAAATGACAAGTTCACTTTTCTATTTTGAAAAAAAACAAAACGATATTTTGTGCTCTAGTTTCTGGTACATTTCAGAAACAGTTTATGCATTTATGTCTGATTGATTGTTTCCCTTAAAAAATCTGCTCCAGTTTTTAAATTAACCAAATTTTGCGTAATGTTAGGGAAATTTGTCTCGGAGCCAATGTTTAATCCATGTTTCAAGGCATGGTTCACTTGAAGTCATAGTTGAAGCTATTGTTCAAGCCATATCATTTAGTTGTCATTTGAACTGTTTTTTTTAAATCTTGCTGCTCATGACTTTGGCGCATACAAACTGTAAACTACTGGAATAACTCTCTCTTTCTTTCTTTTTTTCAGATCAGATGACCATGGTGAGTAACCAAATAGTAAATTATACATAGGATCATTTAAAATCAGAATTTACATTAAAATAATCGCTTATTATAGAATTAAATTAAATGACTTTAACTTTAAGCCAAATCTGCAACATACAAATTTTGTCTGTATCATCATAATTCACCGAATCCCAACCTTGACGTCTCCTCCCCTCAAAAAAAAATAATTGCTTGTGAATTATTTATAATAACGGATCATCCATCACTGACTCTGAATTCAACTACACATCCTTTAAAATCCAATACTGGTACCTTTGTGTCACCAGAAAAGTTGATCATCGGCTTGGCTGTGGGGATCCCCCTCTTTGTCTTGCTGTGCATTGCTGTTGGAATCTCCGTTGGCATTTGGACAAGCCGCAGAAAGCGGAGAGGGAATTTCCTGGCATCGGACGATGGAGATGAATCGTAAGTAAAGCTCAAGATCCCGTATCAAAATCAATTGACTTTACTCTTTTGCGGGGAGTGCCGTTGAGTGTAACGATTTATGCATATCTAAGCCAGGCACTGGCGAAGTTGTATGTACTTAAGTTTCTTTATTTTGAGTTTTCAAATGATTTTGGGCGATGCAATCTTGAAATCAGGAAACCATTTTCTTTCTCTAATTTTTGCATTTAAAAATAAAAGACTAACCATATAATTTGTTGCTGTTTTTGTTTAGCAAAATTGGTGCCGTTTTTGCCAAAAACATCATAACGAAGCGGAGCAACTGGGAGGGCAAAGATTTCTATGATGGAATGTCCCATGCATCATCTGGGTCGGGCTTCCATAAGAAAGATGGCGGCCCTGAGTTCAAAGAATCCCCCTGGTACAAAGCGGCCAAAGAGCGGGGTGAAGCAGGTGAGTTGCGAGATGTACACTCCAGGTGTACCTGGTATTGTAATCAGTAGTGACGTAGATGATTGACATGATAGCATTGGTGTATGAGATTTATGCTTAATTATATTGAGATGCAGAATCATTTATTTACCAGTCACTAGGCTACACAGATTTCTCTAGGTATGAAGGAAGGTATGATGTAATGGTGAGTTCAAAAGAGTGCAAAACCAACATTCTCAATAACTACGCTACATGAGACTCTTAAAAACATACAAGTGCGTGTGCATATTATTATTTTTTTACAGAAATAGTCTCAATTTCAATATGATGTTATAAATCTGCTGTATATAAGGGGTGGGACTATAAAATATTAATACAGTTCAGGGATGGGAAAAAAAGTGTGAAGTGGCGTATACACAAAAGTGTAAAGCACTAATTGGATTCTTATTTTGCATGTTTTGTCAAATAACTTTAGTAGATGAGAAATAGCCACCAACGGGGATATTCTGAAAACAGAACGTTGTTGCAAAAATTCTCTCCCTTAAAATCAAATGTGTTTGTCTTTATTCATGTTCAATTTTTAAAGGGGAAGTAATTTCATATTTCAACATGCAACACTATCTCTCTCCCTTTCCCCCTCTCTCTATCTCTTTATAAAAGGTTTTAATTTAATTTAAAAAATATTTTCAATAGTTAAATCATATTTTCTTTATCACAAATACAGAGATATAACTAGGAATATTCACAACCTGAAGTATTAAAATCATATGTTATTTTACAGGATCAGGAGGCAACTTCTCATGGGACTTTTTGTACAAAACGTTGGAACCACTCGGAGAGGTAGGTGACTTTATTTAAAAGGATTTCAATTTATGGGGAAGAAATTAGACTAATACTTAGTTCTCATGTTAAAACACTCTGGCTGCCATTGATCAGTAGTACTGTCTACAACTGTTGGGTGGTATTGTCTGCAACTGGTTTGTAATGATGACTGTAACTGTAACTGGTCGGTAGCACTGTGCTCTCATTTTAATACACACTGTCTGCCATTGGTCCGTAGTACTTTGTTCTCATGTTAAAACGCACTCAAGGTTTTTTTCCTCTTTTTTATTTTAAAAACACCCCTCCAAAATATCTTTAAATTCTAGGTATCACTAAGAATTTACTCAGTTGGTGTTATATCATTATAAAAAATATTATTATATGATATTATATAATTATTATATATATTATATAATTATTATATATATTATATAATTATTATATATATTATATAATTATTATATATATTATATACTTATTATATATATTATATAATTATTATATATATTATATAATTATTATATATGATTTAATATAATTATGACATTATATAATTATTATAAATGATATTAAATAGTTAATTATATATGATATAATTATATATGTTATTATACAGTTAATTATATATGAGATGATATAATTATTATATATGTTATTATTTTATATAATTATTAAGTCGTTCATGTTTCTCCCACCAGGATTTTAAGATTCAGAGACCAAAGATAACACTGGTAAGATATCACATTTTGTTTAGCCTTGTTTAATATTGTGTTTGTATTCACCCATAGTTAACAAATATTGGAACAAATCAAGTTTAGGCTTGCTTGTAAAGAAAACAACAGAACAATTCAAAGGACGTTTCGGTTAAATGCCTTTTTCATGAGACAAGACACGAAATAAAACATAATTAAAAATGAAAAACTTGTGTTCATTAGCTGATCATTATTTCATTTACACCTACTCTACATATTTTAATATCTTTTTCATTTACACCACTTACTCTATTTTACTATCTTTTTGATTAACACCTACTCTATTTATTTTACTCTCTTTTTGACTCACAGCTCTTGCCCCCCCACCCCACTTTTTTTTTTTTTTTTTTTTTTTTTCTTTTTTTTTTTACACTTTTAACAATTATCACATTAGTAGTAAATATTGCTTGGACATCTTTGATGTCACACTTCTTCCCTGTCATCACAGAAACTTTCCTGAACAAAATCTCAATGTCCGCCACCCAAGATGTTTGCACTTGTTTGTTTACGTTCCTGAAATAGAATAGCTTATACCTAGTGGTGTAACTTTACCAAATGTCATCCAGGGTAAAACTCTCAAACGTGCGCCCCCACACAATGCTCATCATTTATTTCATGTTCTATACATTCCCTAAAACATTGCTACAGAGATTTTAACCAGTCTTTTTATATTTTTCTCATTGCAGGGGGTCACTTCTGATATCTAGAGGGATCTCTACTGGCAAACAATACTGTTTTTTTTTGTCTTACCTCATGCATGTTGGTCGATTTCAATGTATCGCCTGTCAATATAATGTCACTGTCACTATAATATCAATGTCACTATAATGTCACTAGTCTTACGACACTGGCTTCAGTTTGTTTTTTCCCATGTTCATCTTTGACATTTTAATGGGAAGCCCAGACTTGAAAACATATTCACTTGTAAAGTCACCACTTTCAGATGACAGGTTAGTCTAACACTTTCCAATGACCAAGTCAAGAAATGAAGCAGATACATCATAATCATAGGGACTAGAAACTAATCCTAGTATAATCTAGCGGTGTGGCAAACTATTATATTTTTTGTGTGTGTGGGAAAGTCTGGGAAGCTGAACATTGGTTGGGGGGGGGGGATTTGTGAGGGGAAAAAAACTCACTGAAGAAGCATATGAATTTATGTCAATTAAAAATCTATTACTTCCATTTTAATTTGGGTGTAATACTACATAATGTTGTGTGATTTAAATACTGTTTAAACCAGACATATGAATATGAACTTAAAATATTTTTTTTGTTGTAATTTGCATGCATAATTCTTTCTGTCAATTGAAATCCTGTTTTATTTATTGAAAATGCACAAATTTTAATGTAATGCAATATTTATATAGTGACGATATTGTGAAGTAGTTGAACTTTTTTGTGTGTGTTTAGTTGTTTTATATTTATGATTATTATTTGGGGGGGTATGGGGGGATTATAGGACAGTAAGGCGTTTTGATGTTTTTCTTTAAAGTTAAAGTAAGGAATTGTGGGTTGTGCTTCTGTTCACTGACTTGTGTCGCAACAGGTCACCAACAGAAACTTATTTGGGAATTTTAGATCAGTGGCAATTCAACAGAATTTGCTAATCTTCAGAGATCTTCAACACGACACGCTGACCGTTTAACTTTGAAGCTCCGCGAATGTCACATTTATTTATTTATTTATTTAGGCATTTTTATATAGCGCTTATCATAAAGCTCTAAGCGCTTTACAATTATTAAAACATGTAAACTAAGTAAATACAAATGAGACACTAGGATAGTAACTACTATTCAAAGAGGACACTTTGACACTTCAGGATTAAACCGAAACAGAAAATTAGGTAGGGCAAGGAGGGTGCATCACAGGTCATAGGCGGACCTAAACAGATGAGTTTTAAGGGACTTTTTGAAAATGGACGAGGTTTCACTACGACGTATATGGAAGGGGAGCTGGTTCCAGAACGTGGGCCCATGGAAGCAGAAGGAGCGTTCACCGATGGTCTTAGTTTTAGTTCTTGGGATTGAGAGGGTTCTACTGTCAATGGAAGAACGTAGTTGTCTTGTGGGGATGTAAGGAAGCAACAGTTCAGAGAGATAGACAGGAAAGTGAGGGTCAGTGAACGAGTTGAAGCATAGATTGGCAGACTTGTATTTGATGCGAGAGGATATTGGAAGCCAGTGGAGTTGCTGCATGTGTGGTTGAATGTGGTCATGTTTCTTTAATTTAAAAATGAGTCTGCATGCTGAGTTCTGTGCCTTCTGAAGTTTGTCTATGTGAGCGCCGCCTTTATTCACCATGCCCATTGCCATGCAAATGACTGTACCTCAAACAATACTGGTACAACTGTACCGCAACAAACAATACTGGTATATCTGACGTATATTTTCTGTGATATTTAAAAAAAAAAAATGATTTATACATGAACATATATAATTATAAAACATGATCCATTGTTTTTTGTTGTTATGAATAATACATTGGTGGTGGTTTCAATCTCAAATTGAAATTTATTGTTGTATTTGTATCCTATTGGTCAGTGCCTTTGTGGGATGTATGTTTTGACATTTTACGTGTGATATCAGCACCGTATATTTGTATGTCTGACTCACGAGAAGGTGTGCAAGAGGAGAATCTGTTTCATCATTTTCGAGGCCTTATCCTCATTGGGGTAGCTAGGGTTTAAAAGAGGCTGGCACACCTGTTGACCCTCAAACTCTCAAAATTGTACACTATCATCGCAAAATCGTTCAATACATTAATCTTAATAATAAAAAAAAACCATACAGTATATATAACGTATATACCTCAAAATCGTACATTGTACACCAAAATCGTAAGAATAAACAGGTCTGGGTGGGTGGGGGGAGGATTTCTATAGTTGACCGTTATTTCGTTCATAGTAAGTGATTGTGATTTGTGGGGGCGGGGGCCTGTTGGGGAAAAGCGGATGAACAATTCAAAGAGAGATTTGATAAGATGGGTCTAAGGATCATAGTTATACTGTTTATTATTACAAAATTTCGCCATATCAAAGTGTATTGTGTTAACATATGAGCAAGTCAGGTCAAACAACACCGGGTTCTTTTTTCAATAGTGAGATTGTTGAATGACCTCTAGATGCTTTTTTGTACCGTAATAGGTTGGAAAAAGCTTGCTTGAGCCAGATAAGCAGGTCAGGACGACATGTTATGGACATTTCTGGCCATGGTGTACAAGGATCCAGATTGTTCTAGAAATGAATGGCTCTTCCACGAAAGTCACAATCAGAAAAAATAGAAGCCTTGTGCTCTGTCATACATTTTTGTTCAAGTGTGTAACGTTATTTTCATTAAGTCAGCAAAACAATTGATAAATTGCAACTATTGTTGAGTACTTTTGAAACTATAAAAAAAAAAAATGGATTTGGTTTGGGGTAGGGGTGAGGAGTTTTGAGATGACTGCCAAGGGACCTCACTCAAGTTAGCTATATTTTTATGCCCTGATTGTGACTAGCATGGTGGCTTCCATGAAACAGCCCGCCATATTGGTATTCATAATTAGGGGAGGACATGTTGCGATCATATGGGAGTTGACTCCCTTACATATTAGTGAACAAAGTAAGACTGCAGTAGGCGAAAATATATGATCACTTGATCAGTTTTTAGAAGTAAATATCAATGTTGGGATATTAAATTCATAGTTTCATATAATGCTTTTCAATGGCTATTTATGTAACTGTTTTTCGTTAAATATATTGTAAAACACACACAAGCAACATGTTTAAAAGAAAAAAATTAATCTTTAAAATAAAATGTAAAAACATAAAGAATTGTCTCTAATAGTAGGAATTTCATAGTGACACCCGCCCCCCCTTTTTTTTTTCATGACCTTTTTAATTTGAAATGATTTTAAAAAAATGTCATTTATATAGTCTAATATATTATATATATCACTTTCTCAATTATGTATGTAGTACAATCATGTAATTTTTGTACATGGATATGGAGAAAGGCAAGAGCACATTGCATCGATTTATTTGTGTTTTATTTTGAAATGAACAAAATTATGAAGAAATAAAATTTAAAATTGTACCACTACTGAAAACTTAAATGAAAAAATAGTTCAGGGGCGGTGGCTGTGAGTGTGTTTCATTGTGCTCTTCATACGTTCTACGTTGTAGGAACTTTCATTGCGTCAAAGTCATTTCACAGTTTGACTTCGACTAAGACGAGTTGCCATACAAGTTTAGCGAGTCCCATCCACCCCCCAATCCCCCTTGACGTTAACTATTTTGATGTGGCAAAATTTATTCCTCCCCCCCCCCCCCAAAAAAAACACGGCTCGCTCTAGTCAGTCACTCTTGGTAAGTTACAAAGGGTGCATACATATTGTATGCCCCCATCTTGCCACATTTTAGGTTTGTGCATTCAAAATTGGTAGTTCAAAAAAAGTTTGGCTGCCGAGCTGACATGGTACCCCTGGACAAGAAGAGATAGAGAGTATAAGCAAAGAGCTCACTTGGTGTCTCTGGTACAATAGGAGATAATTTATTTGCTATAGACATGTTGATGGCCCTTTTGACATATGATTTTGTTATGTTAAAGTTAAATATACCAAAGGATGCACAACTAACTTGTATAAGTCTGATTATAACATTGAAAAGTGAACACTTTGTCAAATGTTTATTTACTTTTATATATATATATATATAATATAGTATAGTATACATCTTAAATACCAGTGCTTTAAATTTAAAAAAAAAAAAAAAAAATTTTTTAAAAAATTATTATAAAATTGAAAAGTGAACATTTTGTCAAATGTTTATTTTCTTTTATATATATATATATATAATATAGTATAGTATACATCTTAAATACCAGTGCTTTAAATTTAAAAAAAAAAAAAAAGAGTTTTTTAAAAAGACTTGACAAGTCAATGCTCTGGGATATAAAACACAATTATTAAATATGAACACTACCAAAAATATAGTTAAAACAATTTAAATAACAACTTTTGCCATCATTATCTTTTAGAAGTAAACACCAGATGAGAACACATTTTTTAAATATTTTTTTTTTACACTAACCATATCTTGATTATAAATTCCACATGGATACCATTAATAAAAAGGACTGTTAAGAGGTAGGCTGCATCACATAACAATTAATACATTAGTAGTAGTATATTTATAATGAACGAAGAGCAACAAAAATATAAATATTTTACACAAAATAATATTAAAAATTAATATTACACAGGGCATGTTTACAGTAAAATTCTATAAGTATAAGGCTGTGAAGTGTTCATTGTTGTATCACAATTATGACATGAAATTAGAGTGTTGTAATTTTATGAAAGGTTTTAGATAATAAAATAATAATTTTTTAAAATAAATATTCTTTTCTCAAGTGTATTTTCTTTTCAAGATCCCTTCAATCCCTATGTTAAAAAGAAAAAAGAAAAAAAGAAAAGTAAAATTTATGGCAATGAGGAATTGTTGTCTCATTGTTTTCTCTGACAGTCTCAGCCTGCAGCACTCTACAAGTCCACGCTCTGAAGAACTGAGGTGATGCTCAACTGATCCAACCCAAAGTCTGTCTATATCTGAGGTGATGCTCAACTGATCCAACCCAAAGTCTGTCTATATCTGAGGTGATGCTCAACTGATCCAACCCAAAGTCTGTCTATATCTGAGGTGATGCTCAACTGATCCAACCCAAAGTCTGTCTATATCTGAGGTCTGGTATGCTGAAACAAATTAAAATCAGTCCTACATGTGTATTGTGTTGAATCAATCGTACATGCGTTGCGTTAAATCAATCGTACATGCGTTGCGTTAAATCAATGGTACATGTGTTGTGTTAAATCAATGGTACATGTGTTGTGTTAAATCAATGGTACATGTGTTGTGTTAAATCAATCGTACATGTGTTACACCAATTTTTAATCTAAATCCACGTAAAACCTTATGGTGGTTACATTTCAATGTGTTTCACAAATAACGCAGCAAAGACCATAGTCATTATATTGTATGCTTGTGGCCATGTGATATGTGACTATAAGTTACTATAAGTTATACTCTGTAGACCATTCCTCGGATAAAAACTGTGTCTCTCTGTTAAACATTCATTTCTATTTGGGATTATTGCCGTGTTCAACATTCATTTCTATTTGGGATGATTGCCGTGTTAAACATTCATTCCTATTTGGGATGATTGCAGTGTTAAACATTCATTCCTATTTGGGATGATTGCCGTGTTAAACATTCATTCCTATTTGGGATGATTGCTGTGTTAAACATTCATTCCTATTTGGGATGATTGCTGTGTTAAACATTCTTTCCTATTTGGGATGATTTCCGTAACTTTCATTATACATGGATGGTTTTTCATAACTTGCAATGAGATTAATCATTTCCTCCCATAAAATTACAATCTTGGATGGGGTATCTAAAATTTGGTGTATTCGGCCTATTATACTGGAGCCCACTGAAAAATCATTGAAAACATGATGTCACTTTGAAGCCCATTACAGTACTGAATAAAATTTCCATTTGATATATTCAAAATATATGACTTTGATTCATGATGCTGCACAGCGCTTACTCCCGTGTCATATATCAGGAGTCTGCGATCACTCTTTATGTGTGACCCACACAGAGTCTTATATTTGGAATCAGGGGTCATGGTCTATGTGTGACTCTACAGTTCTAGAGGACAACACCAGAGATAAGAAGCTAAAAAATTGACTCTCATCCTTTAAAAAATTATTCCATAGAAATAAACGAATCAAAGCTATATTTAATCTGCATCAACTTACTATGCTTATTTTGGGTCTTTGAATTTTAAACTCCTGCAAATAAAGAATAAAGAAACATTTAAAAAAAACAACTATATACTCAGGACAATAACAAACAATGAGGTGCAGAATATATATCATCTACCGTCAACTAAGCCAATTCTAAGTTATAAAAGTCAGCTGATTGTGAATGCTGGAGGAATTTAGGCAACTAAAGAGTCAAGACAATACACAATTTTTTAACAGCAAACAACTGTCGGTGCTGGAAAATGGGGAAATTAAAAAAAAAATGTGTTTATTGACCGACATGTAGATCATTTTGACATTAAAGACATATTCTGATTTCTTTTTTTTATAAAAGGGAAAAGGCTAAGTGGCACTGTTCAAATTGAACTTCAATTTTCTTCCATTAGCATTTTTTGACTAAGAGAAACTATAAGTATTTTCCAAAATTTGTGGGTTTGATTCATGTGAGAGAAAAATAACTAAACTCTCTCAAATTGTATCCCCCCCCCCCCCCCCCCCCCCCTCCCACTTTCCTCTCTCAAAGTTTGTAAAAGTAGAGTAATAAATAATATACAATGGTAAAAAAAATGAAGTGTGAAAATAAAAAAAAGGTAGACTCATTGTACACACGGGCCAGGTAATACTGGTAATAAGAATAATTAAAGCTAAGACTTATTATAGTAGGCTACAATTATGCAAATGGAAGGCCACTGTTATGCGTATGGTAGGACAACATGTCTCATCATAAAAACTCAACTAACCTCTCCCGAGGGGTCCAAAACTTTATACAAGAAATCCCAAGAAAAATTTCCTTGTTCTTGTCCTATGTATTTTGAAAAAGATAAATATGAAATAGAAGTCATAAAAGTGAATAGAAACAATGACAAAAGACACACCCGAATCACACTTAAAAAACACCTGAATCACATTAAAAAACACACCTAAATCACACTAAAAAAAGACACCTGAATCACACAAAAACACACCTAAATTACACTTAAAACACACCTGAATCACTAAAAAAGCACATCCGAATCACACTAAAAAACACCTGAATCACATTAAAAAACACACCTAAATCACACTAAAAAAAAGACACCTGAATCACACAAAAACACACCTAAGTTACACTAAAAATACATAAATTACACTAAAACACACCTGTATCACACTAAAAACACACCTGGATCTCACTAAAAAAACACCTGGATCTCACTAAAAAAAACACCTGAATCACACTAAAAACCACACCTAAATCACACTAAAAAAGCAAACCTGAGTCACACTAAAAAACACACATGAATTACACTAAAAAAATACCGTAAATAAGAAAAAATATATATATGACTTTCAGCTCTACGTTCAGATCAAGTCTGGATTAATGCTTTTCAGAACCCTGAGCACAGCTGACCAAGGGGCTGATATATTTATAGATTGAATGTTATGTAATTGATAGGAACAAAAATATATTTATTTGCAAGTTTGGGATACTGCATTTTATTTGAAGTCAAGTGTGCTACTTTCATTCTTTAACTTCTCCGTAATCCCACAAGTTTTAACTGTGTAATCTTCTATCTAAAGACTTGTCAACTCCTACTGAGTGGCACACCTTCTTTTCTCCTCTCCTGCCTGGAGTCGAACCAGGACGAGTCTCTGAACGAGTCACCTAATGGCTTGAACCCGCCATGACTTTTCCCCTCGGACGTTGACGGCTGGTGTAAATCATCTGGTATGTCTGTTGTACTCCAGGTGCCACGTTTTGGTAAAGATTTGGCAAAGATGCCATGGATGTGGCTGAGGAAGAAATTACAACAACAAAAAAAACATTGAAAATATGACCAAATCTTATGAGTGTGAAGATGACATCTCACTACAAAGTAATACTTGAAGCAATTAACAAAAAAAGATGTTGAAAATATGACCAAATCTTAAGAGTGTGAAGATGACATCTCACTATAAGGTAATACTTGAAGCAATTAACAAAAAAGACATTGAAAATATGACCAAATCTTATGAGTGTGAAGATGACACTTCACCATAAGGTAATACTTGAAGCAATTAACAAAAAAGATGTTGAAAATATGACCAAATCTTAAGAGTGTGAAGATGACATCTCACCATAAGGTAATACTTGAAGCAATTAACAAAAAAGACGTTGAAAATATGACCAAATCTTAAGAGTGTGAAGACGACATCTCACCATAAGGTAAGACTTGAAGCAATAAAAAGCCTAAATACTTCAGCTTGTGATTAAAAGTGAGTTATGAACATTAGGAATATTTATTTGAAAATTTGGTGGATGCTCACGCTTTGTTTCAGGGAGCAGGTTTTTTACTTTGTGCTCTCAATACGGAAGGTTTAGTTTGTTTCATGAGCGTGTTTTGCTTCAAGTTTTTAGCTTAGAAATCTTTTGTTGCTAACTGTTCGGTACAGGGGCGTTTTTTTTAGCATGGGAATTGACACATTTTGTTGCTCTCAGGAGCTGGAGAAGAGCTCGGTAGAATGCATCCTGTTGCTTTGAGTCGGGTCGGAAAGCAGTTTGCGTTAAAAAAAATTTTGTTTGTTAACATCGACTAACACTGTTATTTATTAAAAGAAATAAAGCATAGAAAACGTTACAACATTTAAAGAATTTAGACATCCCAATTGTTGGGCGACTAGATTGTCTTTATCTGTGACCGATTTACATTTTTGTTTTCTGTAACAAAATAATAAATAGCAGTACGCATTAGTAAATCTGTAAGTGTAAGATTTCCCTGTTACATGTATTTTGAGATGTCTGACTCAAGTGCTGGGCATTGAAATAAAACATGTGATTAGTCAGTGTGAAAAAACATGTGATTAGTCAGTGTGAAAAACATGTGATTAGTCAGTGTGAAAAACATGTGATTAGTCAGTGTGACTGTAACAGCTTTCAATAACCTTTTAACAAAAAATTACCTTTCATCATCGTCAGATTGCAGTGACCTTTTCACCCATGTTTTCGCTCGCCTCCGTTTCCATCGACAGGTTAAAAAGACAACAGCTATTGTCAGGAGGACAAACAGCGGGATGCCAACGGCAAGACCTATTATGAGACCCAGGTTGTCTGAAAATCAGGATTAAAAAATTTGATGAAAGAAAAATGGTATAAAAAAAGCTACATTATTAATTCTTGATTAAAACAATCTAAGACGTTATGCTTACATCAGTTAATCATGGATCACTTTGGGTTTCTTCTTCTATACATTAAGGGCCCACGATCAATGTATTGATCATTCTGACTCCTATTTATGAAGAGGGGATTCGCGATGTTTCTGTACCTGGTATTGAAGAGGATACTTCACTGGTTGCAAGGGCTACTCAGAGAGGGTATCATGCACTGGGGGTTGGAAGGCCCGAGGCAATAGACACAAATGTGTCAAGTGCTGTCGCCTCATTGTTCCTTTTGGAAGCTTGATCGACTTTGGCAGGAATGAACAGCCAAAAGATCCATCAATGGGAAACATATATAGGCCTACAGAAGGCCTGCACAACTCAAAATATAAGGTTTGCCATAATAAATTATGAAAAACTTGTGCGGGCCGAATGATGATAGGACAGGGGTGAAAGCTATTAAGAAAAGTATAATAATAAAGAATATTTCATTACTGCCCGGGGCACCAAGTGCATGCGGCCGGCGGGCCACATGTTGTGCAGGCCTGGCCTACAGGATACCAGTTGCTGACTTTTAAATATAATTGATTGTCCTCACAAAGCACCAGATTCCCACAGGGGACATAAGACCCTTGATCCAGCTAATCTTAGTGTAAGCGAAGAAAGCCCAAACTTAACAAACAATAAATAACAAGACAAAAGCTCTTGAAACTTTGACTCAAGTCAAAGCCTAGGCATATGGCACATTTACAACATTGAGAAAATTTCTTACCGTTCTTGATAGGTCTGGGGAGTTAGGAAAAAAAATTTCTCATTAATTTTTAGCCTGTGTTTTTAGCCTACATGAACCAGAAGACAAACAAATTATAAGTTCAAATGGACGGTAGTGGTCCTAAGTTTTTCCAAAGTCATTCGCTGGCTTATTGCATGGCGTTGACTGATTAATGGACTTTTGTATCGCAGAGTGGCAAAAAGGTTTAATTTATATGTAGTTTGCTTTTACCTTAATTAAACTGTTAAAATAACGTTCATTTCCCACTGTAGTAGACACTATATATCTGTACAACTATCATGGTGACAATTATAGATAGAAGTACATGCCACATGGTGTATGACATAAAATTAATGTCAGATGGAGGTGGCAGACCACAGATAGAGACTGGAGATCACAGATGGGGGTGGGAGACCACAGATGGAGATGAGAGACCACAGATGGCGGTGGGAGACCACAGATGGGGGTGGGAGACCACAGATGGAGATGAGAGACCACAGATGGAGGTGGGAGACCACAGATGGAGATGAGAGACCACAGATGGAGATGAGAGACCACAGATGGCGGTGGGAGACCACAGATGGGGGTGGGAGACCACAGATGGGGGTGGGAGACCACAGATGGAGATGAGAGACCACAGATGGCGGTGGGAGACCACAGATGAGGGTGGGAGACCACAGATGGAGGTGGGAGACCACAGATGGAGATGAGAGACCACAGATGGGGGTGGGAGACCACAGAGGGAGATGAGAGACCACAGAAGGGGGTGGGAGACCAAAGATCCTCTACTCTCTGGTGTCTTGGCGGTGGGAGACCACAGATGAGGGTGGGAGACCACAGATGGAGGTGGGAGACCACAGATGGAGATGAGAGACCACAGATGGGGGTGGGAGACCACAGATGGAGATGAGAGACCACAGATGGGGGTGGGAGACCAAAGATGGAGATGAGAGACCACAGATGGAGATGAGAGACCACAGATGGAGGTGGGAGACCACAGATGGAGGTGGGAGACCACAGATGGAGACTGGAGACCACAGATGGAGATGAGAGACCACAGATGGAGATCGGAGACCACAGATAAAGATGAGAGACCACAGATGAAGATGAGAGACCACAGATGGAGGTGGGAGACCACAGATGGATCTTGTGTACAAAAAGGGCTTTTAGATTTGCTGTGATATCAAACAGAAATATGGACCGGTACAATTTACCTGGATTTGATATAGAATGTAAAAGTGATAATAAATTATCAATTCAAGATTTGATGGGGAATAGGTGATTTCAGTCATACATTGAATTTGGGATGAATATAAATGGTCCTGTCAATATTTGGTTATGGGGGCTGATACTCATGGAAACAGTACCAAATAACAACTGCATGACATAACTACAGTACCCAATAACTGCATTACATAACTACAGTACCCAATAACAACTGCATGGCATAACTACAGTGCCCAATAACAACTGCATGACATAACTACAGTACCAGCCTTGTTTACCCTCAAACTCTTAAAATCGTACAATATCATCACAAAATCGTTAAATAAAACATCTTAATGGTAAAAATAAAAATAAAAAAAACAGTATATATAATGTATACCCCTCAAAATCGTACACTGTATGCCAAAATCGTAAAAGTAAACAGGTCTGCAGTACCCAATAACAACTGCATGGCATAACTACAGTACCCAATAACAACTGCATGACATCACTACAGTGCCCAATAACAACTGCATGACATAACTACAGTACCCAATAACAACTGCATGACATAACTACAGTGCCCAATAACAACTGCATGGCATAACTACAGTACCCAATAACAACTGCATGGCATAACTACAGTACCCAATAACAACTGCATGACATCACTACAGCACCCAATAACAACTGCATGACATAACTACAGTGCCCAATAACAACTGCATGACATAACCACAGTACCCAATAACAACTGCATGGCATAACTACAGTACCCAATAACAACTGCATGGCATAACTACAGTACCCAATAACAACTGCATGACATAACCACAGTACCCAATAACAACTGCATGACATAACCACAGTACCCAATAACAACTGCATGACATAACCACAGTACCCAATAACAACTGCGTGACATAACTACAGTACCCAATAACAACTGCATGACATAACCACAGTACCCAATAACAACTGCATGGCATAACAACAGTACCCAATAACAACTGCATGACATAACAACTCTACCCAATAACAACTGCATTGCAGAACAGCAGTGTTCAATTCTGTATAACAAAATAAAGTCTATTTAAAGACTAAAGGCAAGGTCAAAGTCCCCCTTGAAGCCTCAGGCAAGTTCAAGATAGATAATACCTTAAGATGATGGATCATAAATTGAATCTTAACATCGGCATTTCTCCCTTTGTCTATTTTAAATTTATTAAAAGCAAACGGAGCGCTAGATAAGGCATACATGTAGCAATCACGGCCATATGTTTGTGATTTAAAAAGGCCAGCATTTGTTGTGATTTAAAAAGGCCAGCATTTGTTATGATTTAAAAAGGCCAGCATTTGTTGTGATTTAAAAAGGCCAGCATTTGTTGTGATTTAAAAAGGCCGGCATTTGTTGTGATTTAAAAAGGCCGGCATTTGTTGTGATTTAAAAAGGCCAGCATTTGTTGTGATCCAAAATTGCAAGTGTTTGCTGTGATGTAATTGATATAAACAACACATATCTATTTGCAACTTTGGCATACTGCATTTACCAAATGCCAATTAAATTGACTAGCCAGGAAAGCAGGTTATTATATCACAACCAGGCCTTGCGCTCGATTGGAGAACTAATTGAAGTGTATTTCCTTTTTTTAAGGTACCGGTCAAAATAATGTGGAAGATGCCTCCGGTCACTACATCAAAGCTACTTGAGATCAGCTCGATCAGGGCGAATCACTCCTCAGAAAGTAAGGGCCAAAGAATACAGCATTGACCCGTATTTTTTCGGCTGTTATAAAATCCAAGAATCCCTATGATTTGGGAATTAGAGAGAGTGGTTTGACAATGTAGGAGCGCTGGTTTTTTGGCACTTCAAAATTTTTTTTGTTTAAAATTTCAACATTAGATTTTTTTTGCAGTTTTAAATGTTATGATGATAAGGATGTTTACTGTTCGTGTTTTAAAAAAAAAAAATGGTTAATAGGGTAAAAATGAAAATTAATAATATATTTTAAACATATTCGGATCAGTAAAATAATTGTCATCTTATCTTATAATATTTTGTGCTTAATTAAGCCAGCTAAATTTGAGGGCTTGGTGAGATAATAAATAATTTCATACTAAATGGATAGTTTCATACTAAATGGATAGTTTCATACTAAATGGATAGTTTCATACTAAATGGATAGTTTCATACTAAATGGATAGTTTCATACTAAATGGATAGTTTCATACTAAATGGATAGTTTCATACTAAATGGATAGTTTCATACTAAATGGGTAGTTTCATACTAAATGGGTAGTTTCATTCTAAATTGATAGTTTCATACTAAATGGATAGTTTCATACTAAATGGATAGTTTCATACTAAATGGATAGTTTCATACTAAATGGATAGTTTCATACTAAATGGATAGTTTCATACTAAATGGGTAGTTTCATACTAAATGGATAGTTTCATACTAAATGGGTAGTCTTATATTGAAAATGGGTAGTCTTATACTGAATAGATATTATTATCTCTTAAATATATTTTGCTTCTGGCGTGTCCAGCTTCCATTTCACAATGGGCCCTCCCTCTACTCAATCTGTGTTATATCAATAGTAATGAGTGAAAAAAACAAAAAAACTGTCAGGCAGAGAGCGCCATGCGTGACGGTTGAACTCAGTTAAAAAGACTGAATTTTTTCAGATACGACTATCATATTAATCAATAAATCACGGGTATGGTGTAGGACTGTCGGTAGGAATATTGTTTAAATGCCGGCAGGTAGGGCGTAGGCTTGTCTGTAGGACCATTATTTAAAGTCCGGCAGGTAGAGTGTGTAGGACCATTATTTAAAGTCCGGCAGGTAGAGTGTTTAGGGCTATTGTTTAAAGGCTGGCATATATTATATAAAATGAGAAGTTAACTCTTTTTTCGGTAGCACTTGGACTCACCGGGTATATTCTCCAAATACGCGTACTGGGTGTTTAAATAACAACAACTGTGACCGGTAAAGCCCTAGTTAATTATAATAGATTTGATGATGAAAAAAATTTAACACACAAATTTGTACTGATAAGAGTGCTTTAAAATACTCATGATGATAGTGAACAATGTCAAGTTAATTGTGTGACCAATGCACATGATAGAGAGTTTTCACCAGAGTCATTTCATCATTAAAGATTATTATTTAGTTTAAAAAGAAACCCTTCAAAACTTACACGCATGTAGAAACATTCTGGTTGACTTCTACGCACTCCTCTCCAGGTGGGCATGCTCGAAAAAACATTCGTTGCTCACATGGAGTTGCGTTGGGCTTAACTAATAATAATAAAAAAAGAAAAGTGTAGTGTTTAATGAAAACTTTTTGAACTTGGCCTAATTTTAAAAATTACAAGAGGAATGACAGCAAAATATAAATTCCAATTCTACAAAAGTTTGATAACACCGGTAATATAAAAATAACAGTAACTTTCCAAGCTGGTTTAGCAACCCAATGTATAACACAGAAGAATGCCAATCATCCAAAACAAAGGTCCTGGTTCAGGGAGGGTACGTTGCTGAATCCACGTACTGGCATATGTGCAATGGTTGGGGATGTGGTGCTGGTATTTTAACGTCTCCTAGCGGATGCCAGGGCAGTTTTGAAGTTCTCGATTGACGTCGCGTTTACGGTGGTATTGTCCAGGTGGTTCCAAGCGATGACTGTGTGTGGGGAAAAATGATAGTTTATATTGGACTGTGTTACACCGAGGCACGATGAAGCATTTCCTATTGTTCCGGATGTAATTGCTTATGGGGTTGTTAGTGGTGAAGTCGGTGTTTAGTGAACGTTTGGCTCTGATGAGGCGACCTCGCTTCTGTGGGGTGAGATACGTGATTGCTGGGATGGCCTCCACTAGCCCTAGACCACTTTATACAGGAATGTTAGGCGTAGCTTTTCTCATCTGTCTTTGAGGGAGGGGATGTCAAATCTTATTAAGGGGCCAGTGACGAAGCCAGGAGTGGAGGATTTGTGATCACATGCGATGAAGCGCACTGCGTTACATTTGGATTCACTCCATCTCGTCCTTACTGGTAGTTATCCTTACTACTCAGCTTTTTTTTTATTACTGGCTACGTAACCATCATTTTTCGGGATTGTTATCAGAAGATCTCTAAATATTTTTTTTTTAGTTGACATTGAATTAAGGGGATTGGTTCTAACCAATTCCTGAATAGTCTAAATTGTTAAAAATTATTTTCTTTTAAAGTGTCACCTGAGTTTAATTAGCAAAGAAAATAGGATATATTTTGGAAAACTGGTATTATTTCAATTATTTTTCCTAGGAAAAACATCAGTAAATATACAAAATATACATTCACAGCTCCTTTTGCATAATGGTAGCATTGTCTCCGGCTATGAATCAACTTTTGGGTGGAAAATTGATAGTTGACTCCTCAGCCCAGTATGGCCACTATTCTTGTGGATCAGGTTTAACCCTAAATAAAAGACCTCAACCATCAAAGAGAACAAGAAATCTACACCACACAGGAGGAAAGAGGAGCATCAAGGCATGGACATAAATCTCCCAAAGGTGGCAATACAAATAGGTTCCAAAACGGTGTGCCTCAGCACGCCCTGGGGAGTCAGGAGGTTAAAATATTTCATAATTTAATACCGGTACTCAATGGGACGGGACATCTTGCAGACTTGGTGCAGACCTGTAACTCACTCAGTAGTAACTGTTTAGAGACGTCGTTACAAATGTTTACAAGATGAGGCTCAAGAATTATGAAGTTTATCCCTTGGTTTTTGTATAAGTCAGAGTGTGAGGTCACACAGTCTCAGTGGGGCACTAGTTTTGAGAGATTGAACCAACTGATGAAGTTGTTGACATATTTATTCTTGTTTTAGTTTTAAAAAAAGGTACTTTTATACTAAATGGATAGTTTCATACTAAACGGATCTTTTCATACTAAATGGATAGTTACATACCAAATGGATATTACAAACTAAATTGATAGCTACATACTAAATGGATAGTGTTATACTTAAGATAGAGTGTGATATTAAAGAGGGCACACCATCAGATTGGTAGAGCAGTGTCAAGATGTGTACAAAAATGAACTTTTTTTTCATATTTCTCTTTATTTTGTGTTGTCAAATGGTCTTGTTGTACTAGTAATGTTGTCATATGGTCTTGTTGTACTATTAATGTTGTCATATGGTCTTGCTGTGCTAGTCATGTTGTCATATGGTCTTGTTGAACTAGTAATGGTGTCATATGGTCTTGGACTAGTAATGTTATCATATGGTCTTGTTGTACTATTAATGTTGTCATATGGGTTTGTACTAGTAATGTTGTCATATGGTCTTGATGTACTAGTAATGGTGTCATATGGTCTTGTACTAGTAACGTTATCATATGGTCTTGTTGTACTATTAATGTTGTCATATGGGTTTGTACTTGTAATGGTGTCATATGGTCTTGTACTAGTAATGTTGTCATATGGTCTTGTTGTACTAGTAATGGTATACTAGTAACGTTATCATATGGTCTTGTTGTACTATTAATGTTGTCATATGGGTTTGTACTTGTAATGGTGTCATATGGTCTTGTACTAGTAATGTTGTCATATGGTCTTGTTGTACTAGTAATGGTGTCATATGGTCTTGTACTAGTAATGTTGTCATATGGTCTTGTACTAGTAATGTTATAATATGGTCTTGTTGTACTATTAATGTTGTCATATGGTCTTGTTGTAATAGTCATGTTGTCATATGGTCTTGTTGAACTAGTAATGGTGTCATATGGTATTGGACTAGTAATGTTATCATATGGTCTTGTTGTACTATTAATGTTGTCATATGGGTTTGTACTAGTAATGTTGTCATATGGTCTTGATGTACTAGTAATGGTGTCATATGGTCTTTTACTAGTAACGTTATCATATGGTCTTGTTGTACTATTAATGTTGTCATATGGGTTTGTACTTGTAATGGTGTCATATGGTCTTGTACTAGTAATGTTGTCATATGGTCTTGTTGTACTAGTAATGGTGTCATATGGTCTTGTACTAGTAATGTTATCATATGGTCTTGTTGTACTATTAATGTTGTCATATGGGTTTGTACTTGTAATGGTGTCATATGGTCTTGTACTAGTAATGTTGTCATATGGTCTTGTTGTACTAGTAATGGTGTCATATGGTCTTGTTGTACTAGTAATGTTGTCATTTGGTCTTGTTGAACTAGTAATGTTGTCATATGGTCTTGTTGTACTAGTAATGTTGTCATTTGGTCTTGTTGTACTAGTAATGTTGTCATTTGGTCTTGTTGTACTAGTAATGTTGTCATATGGTCTTGTTGTACTAGTAATGTTGTCATTTGGTCTTGTTGTACTAGTAATGTTGTCATTTGGTCTTGTTGTACTAGTAATGTTGTCATTTGGTCTTGTTGTACTAGTAATGTTGTCATTTGGTCTTGTTGTGCTAGTAATGTTGTCATTTGGTCTTGTTGTGCTAGTAATGTTGTCTTTGGTCTTGTTGTACTAGTAATGTTGTCATTTGGTCTTGTTGTACTAGTAATGTTGTCATTGTGTCTTGTTGTACTAGTAATGTTGTCATATGGTCTTGTTGTACTAGTAATGTTGTCATATGGTCTTGTTGTACTAGTAATGTTGTCATTTGGTCTTGTTGTACTAGTAATGTTGTCATTTGGTCTTGTTGTACTAGTAATGTTGTCATTTGGTCTTGTTGTACTAGTAATGTTGTCATTTGGTCTTGTTGAACTAGTAATGTTGTCATATGGTCTTGTTGTACTAGTAATGTTGTCATATGGTCTTGTTGTACTAGTAATGTTGTCATATGGTCTTGTTGTACTAGTAATGTTATCATATGGTCTTGTTGTACTAGTAATGTTGTCATATGGTCTTATTGTACTAGTAATGTTGTCATATGGTCTTGTTGTACTAGTAAATATGTCATATGGTCTTGTTGTACTAGTAATGTTGTCATATGGTCTTGTACTAGTAATGTTATATTTTTGTTATCCATTTCTGAATGCAATGCAACTTTTAAAGTAAAAAAAAAAAAAACTTATTAATAACAAGCTATCATATGACATGGAAATCGGTAGTTCTGCTGTTGTTTTATAGACTTAAACAAGAAGTGAGGGCCCAGGTGAGAGTACGTTAAATTTGATTGAGAATCATATGGACATGGCTTTTATTTTGATAGAAAATGGTGAAGAGGGGCTGCAGTGTGATCTGTGTATAGCAGTTTAGTAGGTCCATCGGTGGATGCTGACAAATAAAGTGGAAACACTATTTAGAAACCGATTATTTTTTTCTTCTGAATGTTTTAAAAATTATTTTTTACATTTGGCAGCCCATTTTTTAGGCTTTGACATGGGGCATAGGAAATAGGGCATATGATATATGGCATATTGCATAGGACATACATGTGGCAATGTGCCACTATTTGCAACTGCATTTAGGTAACATTTAATATGCGGCAGTATGCAACAGATAGGAATAAGAGAATCCACTCTCATAGTCATAGTGTGACTGCTGTGAGTAGCCCCAAGCACGCACACATCCATGGTCATTTAAAGTAACACATAGCTGGGTACTGGGCCTTAAATTTTATGTTTGGTTATCTACACACAGGAATAACCAACCCTGCCCCGGGGTTGACCCATGGGCTGCTCATGATTCGGGTTCCCTGTGACTGTGTGCTATATAAGGGGAGCAAAATGGGACTTGGGGTGTGTACATTTTTTAGATTGTGGTGTGGAACGGATATGTCGGGTCGGCAGCATGTGTGAGAGATTTTACTGTCGGCTCTGTCAAAGGATTGTACCTAACATTAATTAAAGAGCTATAGTTCTCAGACCTGATTGTTTTATTGTGATTTTATTTAAACTGTAAGCCACATCACCACTCGGCTACATACAATATAGGAAATATGATATAGGGCATAGAGTGTATGATATAGGGCATAGGACATAAGGCATATGATATATCAAATATTGCATAGGACATATGATATAGGGCATATGATATATGAAATAGGGGCTAGGGTGCCATGGAAAACCTGGATGCAACACTGGATCAAATGGATACAAATACTATAAAAACCACCTTATGCATAATTTAAAAATATCAACACTAGCATAGAACTAGAACTTACAGGTGTTTCCTCTGACAATTATACTTTTGATGGTGATATTTTCGTTTCTGAAGCTGAAATTTCCAGTTTTGAGAATGTCGGTGAAAGCTCGAGCAAGTGAGTTGATGACATCAGGACTTTTTCTGACCACCAAAGTAAAATTGATGTTCAAGGTGGGTTCTCTGTTGATGACATGCATTTATGACAACAGTTAATTCCCAGGTCATGTTGGAGGGTCGGGGTCATCCCCAAATGTGTTTGAATTTTTTTAATGAAGGGAAGCTATTCTCTCTTTAGGGAGGTTGGTAGGAAAACAAATATTTTCAGCGTTCATTAGCTGACACAACAAAAAGTAAGAGGGGTGGGGGGTGGGAGGGGGGACTAAGTCTTATAAATAAGAAAAACATAATTTTGTATAAAGTCAAATCAGTTGACGGTTAAATTTCTCAGGTAAGATTTCATTGGTTATAACTTCAGAAGGAATGGGTAAAGCGCCAAGCAAATTTGAACGCTCCAACAAGATGGAGCTGCATGCACGCCAGTACCTTATTTCAACTCCATTGGTTAAGCGGGGAAAGAGTGGTCACCTTTAATTGGGGAAGGAACACTACATAGCTACTTGGAACCTCGAATAGATTCAATTGTCATCAGTCTGTCTCATTTACCAAATATCATCTCTTTAGGACTTAAAGATCTTGGTTAAAATTGTCTCTAAATCAAAAGAGTTAAACCGTAACACCAAGTCAAGTTAACTAGAAACTTTCTAAAAGTTTACACAAAAAAAAATATTAAAACAAACCCTAGTATACTTTAAACATTTTTAATTTAAAGTTTAAAGAGAAATTTAGACTAAATTTCTTAAAGGGTGACTTAGTAGCCATAGTTTTTTAAGGGTTAACTCTTCCTCTTTATTTTTAGATTCTAAATTTTTATAATTCTACAGGCAGGGCCAGCGCTAGGAGTGTGCAGGGCCTTGGGCAAATTGAATTTTGTGGGGCCGTTGACGTTATGTTTCCACCGAAAGGATATTAAGACACGTTATAGTCATACTGGGGGCTTGCTGGTCATAATGGGACAGGTCATAACGGATATTTGTTCACTCGCTTAGTTTCCAAAACTTCTATTTTTTCCTATAACAGTTAATTGCCCTGGCCCAAATTACTCATCGCCGCTAACGGGTCTATATACAGTTTAAAATTCCCTGACAATCCCCTTTCGTCTGCTTAACATGCGCCCAGAGGTCTTCCAGAGATTCATCTCAAAGGGAGAGTATGGAGCCTGACTGGCCTTCAGACCATTTGACTATCTAATCACTCCGAATATTGTGTTGACTGGATTATGAACTATTAGTAGGCTAAGGTATATTATAAATATACTACTGCAACGTGCGTGGCCCCCCGCAAAAGCAGGGTCTTGGGCGGTCGCCCAATTCGCCATCCCTTAGCACCGGCCCTGCTACAGGAAGTTCACTGGATTGATTCACATGTCCTGTAAGCTAAAATTATTTGTGTCTTTTAAATATGCAATTTCAATCTGCATTTTTTGTAAACAATTGATTTCATTATTTTATGGATCAAGATTCTCTGACAAATATATTTCTTGTTTTGTTTGTGGAAAAAGTTTATTTGTTCCAAAAATCATTTACAAGGCTCATTTTTGATAAATCAATTTTTTTTAAAAAGTGATAGTAAGGTACTTACTGTTCAAAATCAGCCACACTTCTTCTCTGCAGACGTAAGGTTCTAGCAGTTGTGTTCTTTGTGATATATGTCACATTAACTCTTAGCATTGGTAAACTTGCACTTGAATTTAAAATCATTTGAAGCTAAAAATGTAAAGAAGACATTTAGATCAAATCAATTTTAATCTAAGTTCCCAAAATTAACAAGCACTTAACAACATACTAAAAAAACAACAGATGTTTGGGCTTTTCCGATAAATGTGATTATGATTTCATAAAAATAATTCTTAGATCATAAGTTATGATTAAAAAAAATTACTTTCAAATTCGCATAAATTGTTTTAAATAGCTCTTTAAATGTTATTTAAAAAGTTTTTGTAATTTATAATCATAATACTTAAACATATACTAAAATAAATGCTGATCTATTTTATTTTTTGAGCATTTAAATTTATTAGATTTCGGTAAAATAATTTTTAAAAAAACAATATTATTGTTTTTAAGATTTGAACATATTTAAATTAATTTGTTCCTTTAGCGTTAGATGGTCAGCCTAGCTCAGTGGTTGGCAAGTTGCTGCTTGCCATGCGGCGCTTTAGCGACCGGAGTGCAGCTTGGCCAGTCGACCACAAATCGGTTAGGACTCCAAAAAATATGGTTCTCGACAGGTTCTTGAAAAGAAATTTTGCTCTAAAAAATACTTTTAAATGTCCTGCTGCTGATTTTTTGCTTTTTTTTACTAAAGAGTTTGCCAACCACTGGCCTAGCTCATTGGTATACATATCTTTATTTTCAATTTGATATCTTTCAAGATGTTGGAATTTTAGAAGTGTCAAGGCTTTTGGCCCCCGAATTTATTAACCTCTGAATCACTCATTAGGTCATTTATTCACCTCTGAATCACTCATTAGGTCATTTATTCACCTTTGAATCACTCAACTCATAAGGTCAGTTTATCATGAGTAGACTGCTCACTCTCAGACTAAAGTTTTAGTTGTTATGTGTTGAATAGTGAGTAAAAGCTGTTGGAACAGAGAGAACATTGGGATAGAGGGAACAGCGGGATAGAGGGAACATTGGGATAGAGGAAATATTGAGATAGAGGAAACAATGGGATAGAGGGAACAGTGGGATAGAGGGAACATTGGGATAGAGAGAATATTAAGATAGAGGGAACAGTGGGATACTGCTAACAGTGAGGTAGAGAGAACAGTGACATAGGGAGAATGGTTGGATACACCGAACACTGAGATAGAAAGAACGGTGGGATTACAGAGAACACTGAGATAGACAGAACGGTGGGATAGAGAGAACAGTGGGATACAAAGAACAGTGAGATAGAAAGATTGATGCATCTCAGCAGCTCACTGTTATGCGTTGGTTTGAATAAAAGTTTTCATTGAAACTGACGACCTCATGCTTCCAGTTCTTCATGTCCACATCTGGCCAACCACAGGTCCCTAACCCAGTCGCCTGACCAATCTAGCAGTCAGACATATACAACCAGACATTGGCCACCTGACCAATGTAGCAGTCAGACATATAGAGCTAGACATTGGCCACCTGACTAATGTAGCATTCAGACATATAGAGCCAGACACTGGTCACCTGACCAATGTAGCAGTCAGACACATAGAGCCAGACATTGGCCACCAGACCAATCTAGCGGTCAGACATATAGAGCCAGACATTGGCCACCTGACTAATGTAGCATTCAGACATATAGAGCCAGACACTGGCCACCTGACCAATGTAGCAGTCAGACATATAGAGCCAGACATTGGCCACCTGACCAATGTAGCAGTCAGACATATAGAGCCAGACATTGGCCACCTGACTAATGTAGCATTCAGACATATAGAGCCAGACATTGGCCACCTGACTAATGTAACATTATGACATATAGAGCCAGACACTGGCCACCTGACAATTGTAGAGGTCAGAATTATAGAGCCAGACATTGGCCACCTGACAATTGTAGAGGTCAGAATTATAGAGCCAGACATTGGCCACCTGACAATTGTAGAGGTCAGAATTATAGAGCCAGACATTGGCCCGTTATTCAGCCAAATGCAGGCCCATACATTCCATTAAAATACCAAAAATTGCATGTTGATACAAATAGTGGAAATATTTCCCATGTCTTTTGCATCACCAATAAGATGAGTCCATTGTGCATGTGATTTTGTTCATATCTGTTCAATCTCCAGCATCCAACAGTACCAGAGAGTGAATCGGCACGCACACAAGCGTCTGAAGGACAATGAACCGCCCCCATGATCAAAACGTTTGAGGAACAATGTTCTAGACTAAAAATCCTGAGAGAAAGCTTTTGTGTCCATTGCAGATCTACATTGCATACTGAGAATGGGAACTAGTTCAAGCACCTGAATGAGCTATATGTTATGTGATGCAAGAAATCTTAATGACTAATTTGCTTCCCCGGATAAGGAATACCAACAAGAAATTCAACATTATGACACATCTCAAAAATAAACATTACGTCCGGAGATGATACTCTCTACCACAGCCTCACATTCAGACAAACATCTGTTTAGTTTCTTATTAGATAAGCAGCTCCTCTCCCAAAGGACAAAGTTTGTTTGCACTGATGAAGGCATGTGCCGAAACGTTTAATTGTGTATAATGTATAGTTATTATTAAAGCGTAACTTATATTTTTCTATTGACACAATTTGTTCGTGTCTTATTAATTTATCTTAACATCACTACTATTGTTCTGCTGTCAGTAGTTTAAACCAACTGTCAACTCACAAATTCTCCGGTGTCAACTTTAAGTTTTGCGTGGGCGGCTGTGGTGACATTTAATTCCTCTTCAGTTGCATTGTAATTGACTGCTATAGATGCATCCCATGAATCTGAAATTGTATCAGTTGATGAAATGGCAAGCACATTTTTGAATTCAGTCATGCAGTTTGTTTCCTTAGTTTGCACTTTAGAAGAAATGGTGCAAATAAACATGCTGCAACTAGTTAAATTTAAGGATGTGAAAGCTTTTAAAAGTATGCACTCCACTGAAATGTCACAAAATTTCTAAAACAAATGACCTAAAAGGTCAACTGTCATTTGAGGACTTCTTTAAACCAATCCTGCCCAAGAATAGTTTTTACCTCCAACAACTACATCTTGTTTAAACATGTTATGAGGAGGGCCTACATTTTAATGAAGGGCTGCAATTATATGAAGGTCCTATATTTTAATCCTTCATTATTATAGGAAGGGCCTAAATTTTAAATAATTTCCATCAATGATGTAAGAAGGGCCTATATTTTAAAGAATTTCCTTCAAATGTGTAAGAAGGGCCTATATTTTAAATAATTTCCTTTAATAATATAAGACGGACCTATATTTGAAAGAATTTCCTTCAATAATATAAGAAGGGCCTATATTTTAACATTTTAACTGGTTCCAGTTTTTGAAACAAATGGTAATACAATCATTGGAAGTTAATAATTTTTAAAAATTATCCTTGGTTAATAACAATCAGATGCCAAGCTCTGTTCACAGATGTAAAAGGGTAATGAGGGGATAGACTGCAATCAGGTTAGCACAATATAAAATGAGTAAACAAAGAAGGGTTACACCTGAAAAAAAGGAACGCAACAAAACAACGTTGTTTTGTTGCGTTCTTTTTTTCATGTTTAGCCCTACTTTGTTTTACTCATTTTATATTGTGTTCACAGATGCCAAGCTGTGTTCACAGATGCCAAGCTGTGTTCACAGATGCCAAGATCTGTTCATAGATGCCAAGCTGTGTTCACAGATACCAAGCTGTGTTCACTGGTAACCAAATTTTTAATTGATAATAAGGACTCTAAATAAGACATCAGCCAGCCCTTGTAACATTATCTTGTAGGATTATAAAGAAAACACATATCACTGAATGATCTACTCTCCAAGAAAGTGTAAACTATTCAGCAATGTAAGAAACTATCTTCAAGTTTTACTCTTCAGTAATCAATCCCGTACAAAATATGCCTGAAAGACACTGATTTTGGCATTTATGTTTTAGATTGATAGTTAAGGAACTCTCTAAGTAACAAACCAGTGGATGGTACTTCGGGTGCTGTTGGTGTCGATGGTGGCTCTGGTGCTGTCGTATTTGATGATAGTTCGGGTGCTGTCGTGTTTGATGGTAGTTCTGGTGCTGTCGTGTTTGATGGTAGTTCTGGTACTGTCGTATTTGATGGTAGTTCTGGTGGGGTTGTGTTTAATGGTAGTTCTGGGGCTGTTGTGGTTGATGGTAGTTCTGGCGCTGTTGGAGTAGGTGGAACTTCTGATGTTGTGGTAGATTGTTTTTCTGAAGTTGTGGTAGTTGTATCTACTGTACCTGTTGTAGCAGATGGTCGTTCTGATGTTGTGCGGGTAGTTGTATTTGCTTGCGCTGTTGTTGTGGCAGATGACCCTTCTGATGTTGTACGGGTAGTAGTAGCTGTATTTGTGTCTTCTTGTATTACCCTGTTGAAAAAACCAATCCGCCAATCTAAAATATCTTGATTATTTTTTGCATCATGAAAGTATTCAAATTTGAGAATATTTTCATAGCATTTCTAAAAATTATGCAATTACTTCCTTTTTTTTCTTTAAATTAAAAATTTTTTTTTTTTTTAAATAATTGACTGAAAAAAGAATTTTAAAAAAAAAATGATATTGCTCTAAAAATGTTAATCTCATGTCCATCTTTAAATTATTAATACATGTTAAGACGACACATGTAATAATGATTATTGAAGATAGTCAATTTAGGTCCAAAATAAACAGTCATTTCTCACCTGCATGTGGCATTGGCTCCTACTTCCACACATTCCTCTCCATCTTCACATTTTTCAAACAGCTCTCTTTTCTCACACGCAGTTGCATTGGGGTTAACTAAAAAAAAAAAAAAATAATAAAACTTAATGAAAATCTTATAAACCTGGCCAAATGAGAACATTAGAATGAGATCAACTGTTAAATGACTAATATTACAGAGTTACACCTTGCAAAAAGGGGAAATGATCATGCATTTTATTCTAACTTATTTAAAGTAACCTCCCCATGAGAGTGTTTGGTTATCCAAAAATTAATTAACAACCCTGGGTTCCATTTAGTTTGGATAATCGGCACTCTATCGCATTAGACCCCAAGGGAGCATTGGTCAACACTCAATCTTGTTTAAATTTAATTTAATTTTGTTTCATTTAAATAATTCATTTAAGAAAACTGACTGTAAGTAATGTCAGATTTTGACTGTCTTTTTTTTAAAACTGAATTAAAACAACTGTGAAAATCTGGTTAATTTGGAAAACTAATTAAGTGCTTAATTTAAAAATAAATAAATTTTTCCTTCAAAACAAACAACAAATGCACAAAATATCATAAATTGGCTGCCTTGTGGTACAATTAAAGAGCTGTCTGCTGAACAAGTAACAGACAAGGTGTTTGAATTTTAATAATTTAGGTGGGACAGATAAACAGATGGTAAGCAAACAGACTCATCAGCCTTGCTGAGCACATATACTTGTGGACGAGGTTCACCATCTATGAAAGAACTCAACAAGAAAAAGAGGTCAACTTTGAGTGCAATCATGAAATGGAAATCACACAGTGGAAAAAAAGGAGCATCCACAAGGCAGCAGGCCCAGCATCCACAAGGCAGCATGCCCTTAAATCTGCCATAGGTATAAATTAAAAAATACAAATACCAACTAATTTAGGACTTACAGGGGTTTCCTCCGATGCTTAGACTTTTTAAAGAGATAATTTCGTTTCTGAAGCTGAAATTTCCAGTTTTGAGAATGTCGGTGAAAGCTCGTGCAAGTGAATTGATGACATCAGGACTTTTGCTGACCACCAAAGTAAAATTGATGTTCAAGGTGGGTCCTCTGTTGATCAAATTAACGTTATTAATGCCAAGAGTTATTTCCCATTTCATGTTGAAACATGAGGTTCATCCTCAAAAGTGTTGGAATATTTTTTTTTAAAAAGGGGGAAGCTGTTTTTACTTTACGGAGGCTGTGTGGGAAAAAATGTATATTAACTGTTCTTAAAATGATATTTTAATTTTAAAAATGGGGGGGGGGGATTTTTTAAGAAAACATTTTTATTTATAAGGTCAAATGATTTGAACAAGTGAAGTTCATTCTTTTAACGAAGTGGCTGGTTGGACCAGGACAAGAGTGAGGTAAAGTTCATTCTTTTAACGAAGTGGCTAGTTGGACCAGGACAAGAGTGAGGTAAAGATCATTCTTTTAACGAAGTGGCTGGTTTGACCAGGACAAGAGTGAGGTAAAGTTCATTCTTTTAACGAAGTGGCTGGTTTGACCAGGACAAGAGTGAGGTAAAGATCATTCTTTAAACCAAGTGGCTGGTTGGACCAGGACAAGAGTGAGAGGTTGGGTTTTTAAACTTAATTCTTCAGTTGAACTAAAATAAACTACCACAAATGACATCCGAATGGCATTGAGCCTAAAGAGACCTGGGTCCGAATAGCCGCAAAGCTTATAACTTGGGAAAGGAATGACATGGCAGCATGAACATCTGACAGGTTTATTTATAGAAAAAAATATATGAGCCCATTTGATGTAGGGAAAATGGGAGCTGACTGTAATTTGGGGAAAATGGGAGCTGACTGTAATTTGGGGAAAATGGAAGTTGGGTTGACGTTTTGAATTAATTTACACATTTTACCAATCAATATTTTCTGACTACATATGCCTTGTATTGTTTGATATCACCCAAATCTTTTACAAGGCTCATGTTTTAATATAAAATCAATGTTTAAAAATTATGGATTTTATTAACAGTGACAGTAGGGTACTTACATGGAATAAGCCTCACTTCCTCTATGCGAGTTGAAGGTTCTAATATCTGGAGATGTGTTCACTGCTGTTATATTTGTCACATTCACTCGTAGGACAATTACATTTGAACTTAAAATCGTATGGAGCTAAAGACATAAAAGAAATAACAAAACATTGGGTTTAACATACACAATCTGTAACTGTAATGTCTAAATGGTTGAAATTTCAAATCACCAGTATTTATAATGTGCGCTATTTTAGTGCAGTCTATGGTTTTAACAGACAAACTTGATGCTAACTAATTAGAAGAGATAAAAAAACAACATTGGTGCCAACTGCCAACTATGCCACCAAATGGGAGATAGACATAGAATCCAGCAAATAATGCCTCTAACAGATGACAAGAAAACTTTAAGTATATATATTGAAATGAAGCTAATCAACACTAACTCATTTGTGTCTATTGCCTCAAGCCTTCAAACCCCTAGTGCATGATTCCCTCACAAAGTGGCACTGGAAATCAGTGAAATTTCCTCAACACCAGGAACAGAAACATTGCAAATCCCATCTACATGCATAGGAGCCAAAATGATCAACAAATTGATCTTGGGCCCTTAATATATAGAAGAAGATAGCTTGGCTACACAAGCAAATTGTTCATTATAGTTATCTGAAGGCCAATACTGTCCAGTTATTTTGGTGCAAATGACTAGAGACAGGGAGTACCAACAAGACATTCCATATAATAAAATGTTGCAAAACACATTGTATTTAGAACCCCCCCCCCCCCCCCCAGTCTCGCATATCTCTATTAAATTTTATCTACATTAAAAAGCACTGTCTCTTGACATAGTTGATGGTTGTAAAAAAAATAAATAAATATATATATGAAAACATATATTTTTTCTTAAAATTTTGTGTAAACTCACAAATTTTTCCATTTCAATTTTAAGATTTGCATGGGCTGCCGTAGTGACATCCAATTCTTCTTGGGTTACAGTGTAAGTAAATGCTATGGACGCACCCCATGTTAATAGCTCTGAAATTTAAAAAGTCGTGGAAAACAAAAATTAAAGTTTACATGTTTTTATTTTTTGTTGAAATATATGTGTATTTTAGTCACAAAACTTTCTTCCTTATTCTGCAGTTTAAAAGAAATTGGTTTAACACAAACAATTGTTCGCTGCCAAGCATATTATTTACGAACCACATTTATAAATGCTTACCCAAACATTGAGGTCTGTCAGCTTGAGAACCACTGTTATAGTAACCTTCTTGACACTGACACCGATAGCTGCCTGGCAGGTTGACACAATATGTGTTCTCAAACTGGGAACATACGGCCGCGTCGCTGCACTCAACCTTGTCCCGTGTGCAGTTATCTCCTTCCCATCCTGGATCACACACACAGTAGCCGTTCACATTGCTGCAGCTAATTGTCGTGTTGGCTGAACAAGTACATTGGTGTTCACAGTTGCTTCCCCAGAAACCATCTTGACAAACTGGAATAGAACAGACAATTGAAAGATACTCAAACTAATGTAAACAATTAACATTAAAATATGAATCACTAATGAGGTCAGGACTTTAAGATTTCATTGAGGCCGAGACTCTCAATAAAATTTATGAAATAAACCTGAAGACACTATTCAATAAACTAATAAGATAACAACAAAATTTGTCATTAAAACCAGCACATGAATTTATTTATCAATGACAGTATTGGCCATTGCGCACAACTGAATTTACCCCAAGTAAATACCCAGCTGCTACATTGCATACCCCTAAGTTTACTCCCAAAAAATCCCCAGCTGCTACAAGTACTCAGGACTGATCACATACTTGGCCCTATCTAATGTATAATAACTGTGAGTTGATATCATGATCTCATTTTTCCAGTGTTTTATTTAATCCTAACCCGGCTATTTAAAAAGTTCTGACCAACATTATTTAAACAAACATTCAACTCCTGGTCAACTCTAATCTGCTTGGTGGCATCTTGTTCTTTTAATGTTAGACCCAGTGATTCAATTTTTACCATCAAAAGTGTTAAATGACAATGCAGTGGTAATTTGATTTTATATTTCTCTATATTTTGAATCAGCGGCTGTAAGAGTGGTTGTTTGCTTTACCAGTAATGTTGTCATGTGTACTGAATGAGTTTAGTGACCTGATTGTCCCGTGTTGTCGTCATCTTGTCTGAATGGACTTGGCGAGTTGTTTTCATGAATGTCTAAACTTAAATTTGTGAATATTGGTTGGATAGCTGGAGGGAGTGGTCATGTGATGTGTCATGTGATCTGGGGTATAAAAAGAATGTAGGACTGATAATAAACTTAGTTGTTACATAGACCCCAGCCTTCAGTTCATATCTTACTATACTACCATGGAATCTTTGCTACATTGGATAAGTGTAAAACCCTAGCAGATTTTTTATAAGAATATCTATACCTTTTTTTTTTTTAAAATGATATCTCATAAATATCTCCCATGACATGATGAATATTATTGTCATTAGCTAGTTTACCTTCACAGGTTCCAAGTATTCCGTTGTAACTGAAACCGTCAAAACAGGAGCAGCTGAAGCCACCTTCCAAATTTGTGCAGTTTTGAGAACAGTTGTTAAGCGAGACATTTGAACATTCGTCAATATCTGTTCATATTTTGAAAACAATTTATTATTTTTCTTCATCTATTTTTTACAACTATTCGCAGAATCTTTGGTCATTTTAAAAAAAATGAGCTGCCAAGGTAAAAAAAACTAAATTAATTGTTGACAAGGTAACAAAACTTAGAACCAAAAAAAATTTGAAAAACAATTTATATTATAAGAGAAATAATAATAAAGTCTAATGTGTTTTTCAAATTTTTTTTTTTTTTTTTTTTTTGTTCTTAAAAAAAATTGAATAAAAAATAAACCATTGAAAAGCAAATTATATTACTAGAAAAATAAATACTAACACAGTAAGCAGCTAGTGATTTTTAAATGAAGGTGGATAGTTATCTAATTTTTTTCCCCTAGGGCAGAAAATGAAAGCAATAACAAATATGAATTATCTCCCCATTCATCTTAATTAAACTCTGAATAAAAAAAATTTAATTAAAAATTATTGTTTAGCTAAAATAAACATAACAAGCTTTTAACCAACACATGTGATCTAGTATCAGTTTTCTTTCTATCTTTATAGTAGAAAACATTGTTGCATTACCCTGACACTGCCATGTGGTGTTGAGGTATTTTTATAGTAGAAAACATTGTTGTATTACCCTGACACTGCAATGTGTTGTTGAGGTATTTTTATAGTAGAAAACATTGTTGCATTCCCCTGACACTGCCATGTGGTGTTGAGGTATTTTTATAGTAGAAAACATTGTTGTATTACCCTGACACTGCAATGTGTTGTTGAGGTATTTTTATAGTAGAAAACATTGTTGTATTACTCTGACATTGCAATGTGTTGTTGAGGTATTTTTATAGTAGAAAACATTGTTGCATTACCCTGACACTGCCATGTGGTGTTGAGGTATTTTTATAGTAGAAAACATTGTTGTTTTACCCTGACACTGCCATGTGGTGTTGAGGTATTTTTATAGTAGAAAACATTGTTGCGTTACCCTGACACTGCCATGTGGTGTTGAGGTATTTTTATAGTAGAAAACATTGTTGCATTACCCTGTCACTGCAATGTGGTGTTGAGGTATTTTTATAGTAGAAAACATTGTTGTATTACCCTGACACTGCAATGTGTTGTTTGGTGTTGTGTTCCTGTAGCCAGCTTTACATTGACAAACATCAACACCAGGTCGGTCTATGCACTCCTCACTGTGGTCACACTTGATATCTAAACACTGATTTATGTTGTTTTCACAGTGGCTCCCTGTCAACAAAATAGACTTTTTTTATAATAGAACATGCTAAAGCTGTGGTCAGTCAGTTTTGACCATTTGGCAAAACTAAACATAGCCAGGTGCATTTAGTTTGATTTAATTGAACTCCTGCTAAGGCTACTCTAAGGCAACCTACAACTCTGCAAAACAGGATTTGAGAACATGGCAAATGATTAATATAAGTTTTAATCATTGTAAATCATGTCTTCCATTCAACTGAACATTTGGATTTCAAGTTTTCTAAATAAATTATACATTGTTTAAGAAGGAAACAAAACAACTCAATATTTTTTTTTTAACGCGCTTAGTTAGTACTGGGCAGGACACTTAGAAATAATGTCACATGACAGGAGTGAAGAGGTTACATCACCAAAACCCCAGAAGAAAATGGCTCAAAGGCAGACCTAGGCTTAGATGATTGATGTGGAAAAAGATCATAGCAGCTGGGAATCCAAGCATGGAAAAGAAATGCATCAGTTAGGTCTGAGTGGAAGAAAGTGGTGAGGCGGGCCAAAGCCCAACATGGGCTGTAGTGCCAAGGGGATGCATGGAAGGAAGTGGTGAGGCTGGCCAAAGCCCTACATCGGCTGTAGCGACACGGGGATGGATGGAAGGAAGTGGTGAGGCAGGCAAAAGTTCTACATCGACTGTAGCAACACAGGGATGGATGGAAGGAAGTGGTGAGGCAGGCAAAGCCTTACTTGGGCTGTAGCACCCTGCAGGGATGGATAGATGAAAGGAAGTGTTGAGGCGGGCCAAAGCCCTACATCGGCTGTAGCAACACAGAGATGGATAGAAGGAAGTGGTGAGGCAGGCCAAAGCCCTACATCAGCTGTAGCGACACAGGGATGGATGGGTGGATAGTACTTTAAAACAGTAAAACTAAAATAATTGGATGGGGGTGGGGGATAGTAAAATAGTATTGTGCAATGAGAAAAGTGTAAAGTAAACAGTATTTTCACATTTTAAAACTAGGACATTTAAAATAGTCTTGACGCCATGATGGCGTCCAAAACTAAATGATTTTTTTATGATTACATATAGAACCCTTCTGTCTGTGAGGTCTTCTTTTGAAAAAAATACTAATGTTATTTATGCCACTATGGATAAATTGTATATATTTTTAATTGCATTATTTATTTTTGCCTGTATATCAGATGTGCACGACATAATAAACATTGTAGTTTTAAGCTGAGCTGATTACAACTCACAACTGGTAAAAACAGAACAAAGGGTCACCTTGGTCAAGGATGATTTTTAAAAACTTTATCATCTGACTCCAACGCACAAATATTTAGTTTTATATTATGTCGTAGGCATAACGGTTTTTCCTTAACTTAACCGAAGTAAAAATCTCACCACTGTATCCTGGCCTTCAAAAACGTTCCCTGGCGGGCTCACACTCTGACACCCCTGACTTGGAAAGATCACAGAGGAAGGCCCAAGTAGAATAAGTGCAGCTCATGTTACAGGCAATACCCACATGGGGTCAGATGTATCATATTTAGTATACAGTTACACACAAATCTCACCATTGTATCCTGGCATACATATACATCCGCTGACAGGGTCACAGCGGTAGGCCCCAGTAGAACAAGCGCAGCTCATGTTACAGGCAACTCCCCAGGTACCACTAGAGCAACCTAAAAGTATTTTAATATAACATAAAAAAATGATTATGCCTGGACCTGTGATACTAAATGTGTTTATGATTCATTTTGATAAGAAAGTGAGATGAGGCGTAAAAACAATTTTTTCATGGGTAGGGGTGTGTGCGATTGTGCCCAAAGAAAGAAATGTATAGATCTTTCAAGACAATATTGAGGATTGATTGGTTAAATGAGGATGACATACTCAAACAAGTCCGTCCATCATTGTCTAGTCTACTTCCAGCTTCACATGTGCATCGATATCTTGGCACTTCATTCACACAAATACTGTTGCTACTGCACTGATGGGACGTAGTACATTCATTTATATCTGAAAGAAATGAGTTTTAATACATTAGACAATTCTACTGTAAAGCAAATGCTTCATAACCTTGCTAAGCTGGTCCAAACACTTGGTGTAAATTTGCGAAACTACCCGGCCATTTTTAATTTGTGCATAAAAAAATACAATGTGGGTCATCAATAAAAAAAAAGCTTTTGTTTAATGTATTTAATAGTTTTAATATCATTGTAATGATACTGAAACACATGTGATGAAGATATTTGGCAATTTTAAAAAAAAAAATTTTATAGAGTGTTTTCTGTACAATACCTAAATAGAATTTATATTTTACGCATTAAATTTTTTTAAAATGCTAGCCGTTACCGAGTATCAATTCCAAAAAAAAAAAAAAAAAAAAAAAAAAAAAAAAAAAAAAAAAAAAAAAAAAAAAAATTTTAAAAAAAAAAATATAATAGAGTGTTTTCTATACAATACCTAAATAGAATTTATATTTTAAGCATTAAATTTTTTTAAAATGCTAGCCGTTACCGAGTATCAATTCCAAAAAAAAAAAAAAAAAAAAAAAAAAAAAAAAAAAAAAAAGGTCATGACTTTAATAATCTAAAATCTTAAAGCCAGGGTTAGAAATATATTTCTAACCTTGAAGCCTGAAGAGCAGGTGAGGCTGGACAATCGAGAGATTTTAACATTTCATTCATTAATGAAAATTTTTTTTGATTTTTTAAAACACTTTACTGGGAAGATGTTCTTCCCTTTGATAGCTCTGATCGGGCAACACTTTTCCATTTTTTAGTAAGATTTAGGCTTATGTCAGTAAAAACATCAAATCTAAGGTGTTAGTCAACAACTTTTTGTGAAATAAAAAACAAAATAAAGGAAAATGAATGCAGATTTATTATTTCACTCACATGTTGCCATTAATCCACACATGAACACAAATATTTGAAAAATACAACATATTGTTTGTGATTGTCAGCCATCTATTGACTATTTACAAACACTGCCATGAAATCAGGGTGTGTGCACTTAAACACTGCTTACCCTGATATCACTAATAATATTAATATCTTCTTCCAATTTCTAGTCGATTTTGTGCACGTCAGAGTCACTTAAATTGAACCCCGCAAAATCTCCACAATCAATTGTAGAATCGACATTCATTTTGAAAAACAAAGCATTAAAACCCTGAAAACTACAAAAAAATCAGATCAAATACTTGTAACTGGTGCTCACATAATCAAGCTATCAGCAAAGCCAGAAGTAAAAATGGGAAGTTTCGCAGATCGCGTGTTTACACTCTTAGATGTCATGGACGCTTTCGGACGTTTGCCCTTTAAGTAGTAAAGATGTTTTTGGCAGCTCTGCCCTCCAGATAGGGTTACATTTTTACAGGAAATAAATAAAATTTAAAAAAATAAATCACCTTCAAATGTTTGACCATCCCTCACCTTTACATGTTTGGCCATCACTCACCTTCACATGTTTGGTTATCACTGCTCAGCTGATATCCAGCATCACAGAAACACTTGGTGGCATTGTTTTCCAACCTACATCCGTGACTGCAGTTTACATGATCTTCACATAAATTTTTCACTGAAAGAAAATAATCATAAATTGTGTGGGATATCAAACATAAAATAGAGGCAATAAAAAGTTGGGCTTTAGAAAACTGAGCAATGAAAAAAAACATGTACATGAAAAAAATAATATAATTCAGCTGCTCAGTGCCTTTTTTTGGAGAACCAATGCTACAGTAAGTAGAGTAGAAAAAGCCACTTAAGTGCACTTTTACCATTTTGAGAAAATGAGTTTAAAGTTTCATATTTCAAGTTTAATTAATTGAAATAAGGAAACTTGGAATTTTATGAGTTCAATTTAAATGATATCAATCATATTTCCAGATTCAGAAATTAAATATAAATCAGATCTTAACACCTTTTTTAACAAACGTAAGTCAAGTACTTTTGCTAATAGGCACCTTTAGTTTGAAAAATTGTGAGAATCCCTTCAGCTAGTTAATTATTAGCAAAAATTGTTCGTTTCTTAAAATAGAGTTACTTAGATTTCTGTTGACCTTGTTGAAAACTATTGTATTAAAAACTCAATTTTTTCTGTGTTATTGGCCTGTCCTCAACTTTGAGAACCACTTTATAACTTTTGACTGGTAACCACTAGTGCAATTCCTTACCTTTAGTGCAGTAGCTCCTGTCATCAGAAGCCTCATATCCAGGATGACATCTGCAGTTAAAACCTCCGTTGACGTTGACACAGACTTGCTGGCAGGTGTGAGTCCCCGTGACACATTCGTTTATATCTGTAAATATACTACTGATTATGTACAAGGGCACTTAATATTAATCTCATACTCTGCCATATGCGTTTCTTTCATCACACACTGATTTCAATGCTAATTAATCCACATACATCAATAGCATTGGGTGCGTCATGGTTGCACACGTCAATAATTTTTTAGTTTTGTAAAAGTTTTTTTTTTTTTGCTGTTACCAGAGTATGTCTTTTCCTTGTCACATCAATATGGGTCAACCCAAAAATGTAAATGTCTATTGACATGTGATAAGCAGGATTCTTAAAAATCCCTTTACTCTATGTCTAGGGATGAACGACCATTTTAATTTGTGAATCACGTGTACAGGTACCAGTCTCAATGACATTATTCTTGTTGTACAATGTCAGTGAGTAGCTAGAAATATTCTCAACAAGAAATTATGATGAAGCTTGAATAACAAATAACAAGGCGATAAAACAGACGTCTCCGCTGAAGGCAACAGTACAAAATACATGAAAATGGGCATAACAGTAGGAGAAACACTGTGCTCTCACAGTGTCAAAGCACAGTAGAAATGTTGGTCTTGTGATCTTATTTTGTTGCTCTACTATATATATTAGACTAGGTCTGACTGCTGGTTTAAACTATCTATGTCACATCTCTATTAGTGTCACACTTTGCACTTGGGTTTAAAAAAACAACTGTTAAAACAATAACTCAATCATGACAATAATTTTCTTGTACCAATGAACTTTTATTTTTGGCCAATAATTTTGAAGTGTATGACATAAGTGTCACGATGGGTTTCAAAACAAACACTATTTATCTGTCTCTCATCTTTAGGGATTCAGCACAAATAAATTTTTGGCTAATACTGAACCAACCTCGGCATGTTCCATCCACCCCTCTGGCGTAGCCTCTCTTGCAGCTGCAACTGTAGCTGCCGATGTTGTTAAGACAGTCTTCCAGGCCCTCGGTACAATTGTGGGTGGAGATGTCAGCACACTCGTTGACGTCTGCGTTGGAGATGAACGTAGAATAAAGTAAGGTTACAGTCTCAGACACTACAAATGTTTTACCATAAGTCAACATCTTAGAGAAAGATAACTAATCATTGGGTCACTGACAAGTCTACATTGAACATACAAGATAACTAATCATTGGGTCACTGACAAGTCTACATTGAACATACAAGATAACTAATCATTGGGTCACTGACAAGTCTACACTGAACATACAAGATAACTAATCATTGGGTCACTGACAAGTCTACACTGAACATACAAGATAACTAATCATTGGGTCACTGACAAGTCTACACTGAACATACAAGATAACTAATCATTGGGTCACTGACAAGTCTACACTGAACATACAAGATAACTAATCATTGGGTCACTGACTAGTCTACACTGAACATACAAGATAACTAATCATTGGGTCACTGACAAGTCTACACTGAACGTACAAGATAACTAATCATTGGGTCACTGACAAGTCTACATTGAACATACAAGATAACTAATCATTGGGTCACTGACAAGTCTACACTGAACATGCAAGATAACTAATCATTGGGTCACTGACAAATCTACACTGAACATGCAAGATAACTAATCATTGGGTCACTGACAAGTCTACATTGAACATGCAAGATAACTATTCATTGGGTCACTGACAAGTCTACACTGAACATACAAGATAACTAATCATTGGGTCACTGACAAGTCTACATTGAACATGCAAGATAACTAATCATTGGGTCACTGACAAGTCTACACTGAACATACAAGATAACTAATCATTGGGTCACTGACAAGTCTACACTGAACATACAAGATAACTAATCATTGGGTCACTGACAAGTCTACACTGAACATACAAGATAACTAATCATTGGGTCACTGAC
>CAXITT010000172.1:324103-344130 GCA_964033795.1 Lymnaea stagnalis
AAGTGTCCTCTTTTTATAGCCATTTTCATTGTTTCTATAGAATAGTAGTTACTATCCTAGTGTCTCATTTGTATTTACTTAGTTTACTTGTTTTAATAATTGTAAAGCGCTTAGAGCTTTATGATAAGCGCTATATAAAAATGCCTAAATAAATAAATAAATAAATATAACTTTGGTTAGTTAGTCAGTTAGATGAGCCCACATTCAAGGACCTGAGAGATTTGAATTGATTTACATAATTCTCCGCTCTATAAACTAGAAAGTATTATCATTTTATATGAATTACTAAAAAAATATTTGGGTTAATTTATTAGCCGACAGATTCATATATTATTTTTTTATAAAGAATCACTAAAAAGCTAACACAACTATTTACACGTTGTTCACCTATGCAGGTTCTGTTTAGTATGTACCCAGGGGGGCACTGGCACCTGAATCCTCCCTCTGTATTCACGCACACTTGCCCTGCGGTGCAGTTGTCGGTTTTCGTCTCGCATTCGTTGATGTCCGTGTTGCAGCTGGCTCCTCCCCAACCCGCCTGGCACACGCAGCCTCGCACGGGGTCGCACCTCCCCCGTCCGTTACACTGGCATCGGTTCGTGCACTCGACTCCCCAACGAGATGTTTCGCAAGCTGGGATTATAAGCATGAACATCTTGTCAAGGAATATATTAGGGGGGATACATTTCCCAAATTTTAAATGACTCCTTTAATTCAATACCCTCCCACACTTGTGGGATAGTAAAATTGCTACACAAAATTAAAATACAACTTTCTTATTTATTTTAAAAAAATTTGGGTAAAATTGTATTATGAAACATATGCATAGAGGAAAGCTAAGACTACATTAAGACAGCGCTGATGTGTGTGATCAATTGAAAATTACATATGGCGGTCAGATGACTTCCCCTATGAGATGTGGGGGAAACTTTGATGTGACATGCCAACTTCAACTTTATAAAAATTCTTAAGATTATCTTTTTATACATTACCAGATATAGCCCGCCAAACATTGGCGAAAGCAATGCGTGAACTTCCCATCTAGTAAAGTTACTTGACAAAACTTGAACTCAAGAAATGCACATTTAAAAGAATCCCAATATTTGCTACACCCCTTCCCCCATGATACGTCACTACACACTTTTTATTTCACGCCCATGAACTATATTAATATTCTCATGTCCCAACCACTTTTAAACCGAATATGTTTTACACAATACTTAAATTGAGACGATTTCATTTCCGAAAAGAAAATATTACGCACCAAGCGCAATTGCATTATTAAAAAAATATATATATATCATTTAGCGTAGTTATCGGGAATTATATTTTACGCGCTAGTGAACTCATTATTGAACCACACTCTGGCGAATCTATAAATAGCCTGCGTGGTGTTTGACCCTTCTTGTTTGACCTTTGCTGGCGAATTATATTTATAGATTATTATTTTTGATTATTTATTAAAAAATGAAGATTAGCAATTCAGATCTACATGGAGGTATCTTGTATTGTTAAAAAAAAGCACTGTAAATGAATGAATGATGTTTATTAAGGGTCATTTAATTCTGAAATTGACAAGTTGAGTGCTGGGTGGTCCAGCGGTCTAAACTGACTCAATCCAAATAGCTGGTGGTCTGAAGTTCAATCCCCAATCAAGCCAACATCTCAAACAACCCGGGTGGATGGGACTCGTTAGCCTTGGATGGCAACTCATCTAAGAGAAGGCAAACTCTGAATTCAAACCAGGAGCCAGAATGATCAATGAATTGATCGTGGGCCCCAAAAAATGAAGAAAAAAAAAACAAAACCAAAAAATGAAAAAACAACAACAACAAAACAGTTATTTGTAGCTGGTCCTTATCGTCAATTATTAATATGATTAAGTGCCAAAATAATGATTTTAAAATAAGATTTAATTTCACCTGCACATGAGATTCTGTCTTCAGTCAGATTATAACCAGCAAAGCATGAACAGTTAAACCCTCCTATGGTGTCGGTACAGTGCTGACTGCATGGTTTCCTGTCAAGCTGGCACTCGTTGATATCTGGGAGACAATATTTAAAGGTCCCGTGATAGACCATGTTACTTGTAAAATGAACCTACGCAAGCGTTTACTCTCAAATAGTTTTGTAAATGCTATAGGGTAGTGGTTCTCAACCCGTGGGACTTGATCCCTGTGGTGGGTGGGTCTCATGACAGTATGCCAGGGGTTACTTGAGAACTTCAGAAATGCAATTTTTTTGTTCTTTTGTTTTTGTTTTTGTAATGTGCATGTTTATCTAATTTGTACCACCTGTAAGAGGTACAGTGATCGGCCTAGTTTCTTACTGCCAGTACACTGTGACTTGTTTACAGCTACATAAAACACTGTGACTTCACTACAGCTACATAAAACACTGTGACTTCACTACAGCTACATAGAACACTGTGACTTCACTACAGCTACATAAAAAACTGTGACTTCTCACTACAGCTGCGATTCATTCTGTAGATGTCAACAGCTTATACCCACTCAATAAACATATCAAAACTCGTTTCTCAATTTCTAAGTGTGATCTAAGACGGGGGGGGGGGCACCGGTAAATCAATTCAAAATGTTTCAAAATCAAATTTCATACTAGTGCATGTCTTGTTATCTTCAACAAGGCGGTAGCCAGAGCGGCAGAGACAAGAGGGCACACCATTTTGGACATGGCAAAGTTGTGAACAGTTTAGAGAAGAACATTTGACTGCATCAGTTTCATCTGGAAAAAAAAAATTTAAGAAAGTAAAAATGTATTTATTTTTTTTTTAAACAGAACAAAATGGATCTGATTATTTGTTCATGAATGTTACGAACCGATTCTTACCAGGTTTCGAGGGCCACGTTTGTCTAGAGGTTATTACATTAACTACTCCAACCAATGCTTCATAGAGTAAAGTATATTTATTATGACAACTCAACTACATCGTCCTCAGCCATTACTCAATCCACAACCCACTACACAAAAGCAATACCTCATTTCCCCTTCCCACTAAATACTTCACCAAAATACTAAGCATAATAGATAAAGCAACACATATACTCTCTAAACAACACATAATCAAAATATACATTGAAGACCTTAACAATGAAGTTGGTCCAAAGTTAAGAGGTTGAGAACCTATTCCAAATCTAGTTAAAACAGAAATTTTTTCAAGAATTATAAGGCTTGTCTGTGAAATCTATATGGGAGGGGAGGGGCAGGGTTTGGTTTTGCCTTATCTAGTCATTGACTCTGTAAGATAAAAGTTTTAAAGAGAAAGAGATTTATGTAAAGACTTTCTGTCTACCTGCATATCTATGGGATTTATATGAAAATTTGGAGCATAATTATTTTTGCCGTCACGTGTGATCCTCATGCTCCGTTGATTATGCGCAATGGAAGAGGAGTGAAGGAGTGGACAGTTGAAATGTGCAATGGGAAGCGAGTGGCCAGGTGACATGTGCAATGAGAGAGCAGTGGACAGCTGACATGTGCAATGGTAGAGGAGTGGAAAGCCGACATGCAATGGGAGAGCAGTGGACAGCTGACATGCAGTGGGACAGCAAGGGACAGCTGACATGCAATGGGTGAGCAAGGGACAGCTGACATGCAATGGGTGAGCAAGGGACAGCTGACATGCAATGGGTGAGCAAGGGACAGCTGACATGCAGTGGGAGAGCAAGGGACATCTGACATGCAATGGGTGAGCAAGGGACAGCTGACATGCAGTGGGAGAGCAAGGGACAGCTGACATGCAATGGGTGAGCAAGGGACAGCTGACATGTTTATTGGGACAGGAGTGCAACGCAGACATGTGCAAGGTATTGTACTTTTCTATAGTTGGTTCAGTAATTTGTCTGCTTGAGTTATATAAAGTGTAGAGTTTAATAGATGCATTTATGTCAAGACTCTGTGTTGTATGGCTGATATCATAGAGAACAAACAACCTTTCCACTGCAAAGTTACCTAATGTGCATTTATCATTCACCAGCTTGTAGCCCTGGAAACAATCACATGCAAATCCCCCTTGTGTGTTGACACATTGCTGGTCGCAGTTGTGTGTTCTTTCATCACATTCATTGATATCTGTCAATGGAGAATGGAACATGTTGATGTTTTTATGTTGGCACATCCTACTTTAGCAGTGAACCTCATCTGATTGTGTGGCTGTAATAGTTATCAGAATTGACACTGTCACTTGAAAATTTTTGTGAGCATTGAATGTTTCTGTGCTATTTAAGTGAGGATAGACCACCCACACTTACCCTGATATTTTTCAGTGCTCTGGATAAAGATTAAAAGAGGTCCCTCTCTATACCATGGGAAGGGTCCCTGTCTATATCATGGTAAGGGCCCCTCTCTATACCATGGTAAAAGCCCCTCTCTATACCATGGTAAGGGCCCCTCTATTTACCAAGGTAAGGCCCCAGTCTATACCATGGTAAGAGCCCCTCTCTATACCATGGTAAGGGCCCCTCTCCTGTACCATGGTAAGGGCCCCTCTCTATACCATGGTAGGGGTCCCTCTCTGTACCATGGTAAGGGCCCCTCTCTATACCATGGTAAGGGCCCCTCTCTATACCATGGTAAGGGCCCCTCTCTATACCATGGTAGGGGTCCCTCTCTGTACCATGGTAAGGGCCCCTCTCTATACCAAGGTAAGGGCCCCTCTCTATACCAAGGTAGGCTTCCATTAGGATATTCTACTTCTTATATGCACCCCTGACTTAATAATCATAATCTAGCATTTATATAGCACTAATTAATATCAAGTATATTAAATTGTCTTCAGCATTAATAAATTAAAATAAATACAAACCAAATAATTCGTAAATAAGTCTTCTGCTTATATAACAATTATAGTCTAGTCCATGTAAATGCCACATAGTCTAGTCTATGTGTTTTCCACATAGTCTTGTCTATGTGAATGTCACATAGTTCAGTCTATGTAAATGCGACATAATTTTCCTTTTAGGCTGTCAGGCAAAAGGAAAAGAAAATGCCACACAGTCTAGTAAATGTCACATAGTCTAGTCCATGTAAATTAGTCCATGTAAATGTCACATAGTCTAGTCCATGTAATTGCCACATAGTCCAGTCCATGTAAATGCCACCTAGTCTAGTCCATGTATTTTCCACATAGTCTAGTCCATGAGAATGTCACATAGTTCTAGTCCATGAAAATGCCACATCGTCTAGTCCATGTCAATGTTGCACGGTCTAGTCTATAAATATATATTTAAGCATTTTTTAAAAGTTTACCCATAAGTTCTAATGTCTTCCATTAATCAATTTGAATAAATAAGAAATCAAACTTTACACACACAAAATTGTTAAACGTTTACAAGTTTAAAAAATATAGTTAAAATTATTAGGTATAAAAAAGAGTAGAAAAACGCAACAGCTACATGACAGACTCAAGACTGATGTTGGATGCACATTCTGTGATTTGTTTGTATTCTAAAGGTTTTACCCCAGCATGATTTTAAGTCAGTATCCAGACGGTAGCCCGGCATACAGTGACAGAAGTAGGATCCTTCTGTGTTGGTGCAGTTCTGGTCACAGATGGTACGGTTGTTGCATTCGTTGATGTCTGGATGTTACAGGATATAAATAGAAATGGGAGTTACTGAAGATGATTGATACATCACCATTGATGACTTAACGGTCGAAGTTATACCCGCAGTACTGGTTCTATAAATAGAATAATCAAATTTAAGTAATAGGCCGGTTTAAGACGACAGAATTAGTATAATTTACTTGGTAGTTATTTATTGTGAATAAAATATTTTAACAATGTATTACTAGTGTAAAATAGTATTTAGTTATTCTGAATCAATGGCAGATTTTTATTATCCGTGACCAACAACTACAAAAAAAGCATGTTTAAAATTAAAAATTACAATTGCAAGGGATAAATATTGCAATTACATGAAATACATTTATTGAAGTGGCTATTCGCACCCGGGTACGAGAAGTGAGAGGTAGGGATTAAAAAACTATTTAAAATTTTATTGCTGGGTTTGTAAGACAAAATGAGGTATCAAATGAAAGAGAATTGAATGGACTAGATCTATATGTTTGTAAACTTAATTCTTCAGTTTAACTAAAATAAAAAAACCACAAATGACACAGTCACATATATTATTTTAAGAACTGGTTTGGGTATAAAAACATAAAAAACTGAAAACTGTATGAAAATCTATTGAAATTCAATCAACAAATGTTGAAATAGCACAAAAAATTAACTTTCAACAAAGGATTTACTGTATTAAAAAAATTGCAGTCACTTTATTTGAACACAACTATAATCACATAATACATTAACAGCCTCACCTGTAGTACAGGACATATCTATATAGATGTTCACTTCTGTGTAATTAAATATATTTACTATCTTTCTCAGATTTATTACACAATTTATTATAGTACAGAAGCATAACACCGCCTTTCCAATATGGCAGTCAAAATTTCATCATTATATCTATCTCTTATATATTATGCTTCTGGTAGACTGCTTCCATTTCCGGCTACTTCCTAACAAGCTGGTTCCGAATTTGGTATTGAGATTATATTACAAATAATTCTATGTGTTTGAAAGAAAGTATGGTTCAATAGTGAGTTCATTAGCGCGCAAAATATAATTCTTGATAACTATGCTAATGCTTTTTTTTTAAAGTGATGTGTTTGGTGCGTAATATTTTCTTTTCTTTTTGGAGAATGAAATCATCTCAATTTAAAGTTAGTGTAATAAATATTTGGTTTAAAGTGGTTGGAACATCAGAAAATCAATATAGTTCATGGGTGTGAAATAAAAAGTGTGCAGTGACGTATCATGGGGGTAAGGGGTGTCGCAAACATTGGGATTATTAAATGTGCGTTACTTGAGTTCATGTTTTGTCAAGTAACTTTAGTAGATGGGAAGTTCACGCATTGCTGTCGCCAATGTGTGTCGAGTTACAACTAGTCTATAATATTGAATCTCAATTGATTCCATCCAACATCAAACTAGGCACACAGAGTTATATTGTTACAATATATAACTTTTAGATATAAAAAATTACAATTAGTTTGTCAAACATTAAAAAACACAATTATTATAACCCAATCTCGTAAATGTTAGTATTAAAAAATGTTCTAACAAAGACACTGCACAAATACCTTCACAAATGATTACGGTATTATTAGTTTCTCCTTCTTGATATCCGACAGGGCAAGGACCACATACGTATCCTATGTTGCTGTTCCCTTGATCAGATGCAGATAGATCTGAGCAGTTTTGTCCTTTAGCACAAGGGCTGTCGCTGCATGCATCGTAGTCAAGCTCACAATCAATGCCTAGTGAGTGGAACATGAATTGATAAGGAAGGAAATTCTTCTTATTGTGTAATCAAGAGCCAGAATTAGATGTCCCTTCTTTTATGATATTAATGTAAATTTATTGTTATTTCTTTGCACAGAAAAAAAAAATATTAACCTACTTATGAGATATAATTAAGTTAAATGATTGGAGATATTACAGATACTAAAGTTATGGCACACACCCCCACATCAGTTTGAGAGACATTTCCAATCAATATGCTTACCCTGTGTAAATATTATTTACCATCTATTTCATCTAACACCAGATTGTTCAGATTTTTCAACAAACCTGTAAATGCAGGTAAACAATTGCAGGCATAGACAACAAAGCTACTTTCTTCTCCAGCCTCCCTGACCTGATTCTTATCACACTCTCCGTGTCCACTACAGATGGGGCACACAGCTACGGGTATGTTGAGAATGTTAGAGTAGCCTCCCTTTGTATCATTCACTTGCACTCTGAAAAAGAAAACATTTCACATCACAGAAACATACATTATGAGTTCAAGAGTGTGTGGGTGTGTGGGCAGGAAAGAAGAGTATTGTTCACAGGACAAGAGACCCATGCTGATAGTTGGGGGCTCAAATATGAACAACCAACCATAATTGACCAAATGAAGAGACTTCAGTCAGCTCTTACTACTAAAATATGTTCATTCTTTAAACATAAAACCTGCAATAATGCTAGGATAATAAGTGTGGTGGAAGAGTGAAGGGCTGGGATCAGGTTAGGTAAAAGGAAACAAGTGGCATGAGGTAGAGTCAAACTTGAAAAAGGATAAAACGAAACAACAGACCTGTAGGCAGAAAGCCTGCTTCATCAAGCGAATACAAGTGAACAACAAAATAAAATAATGTAATATTTCTGTTATGGTAGTGAGGTTTTGGCACAAAGGGTTTGATCCAGAGACAAAACAGCACATTTTCCATAATGGTAAAGAAAAGATTAAGGAGCATCACTATCACACCATTAAAAAATATTCATGTAACATCTGTCTTCCAGGCAATAATAATTATTTTTGGTGCTTTTATGACATTTTTAAGAGGAGATTATATCAATGCCTCCCAACCCTTTTCTATGCTCTGCACGCCCCTAAAAATTATTTTACTAAGCCGCCCCCCCCCCCTTCTTAAAAACAATAAAAATAAAAAATGCATTTTTAATTTTTAAAATATTGGACTACTTTTCATTTATTGTTTATTTATTGAATTGCATAGTAAACTTTAGAATTTAGAAAATATACTTGTAATTTAAACATAGATGTGCATGTTAATGAAGAAATCGTTAAAAATCTGTAATTTTTTATATCACAACTGAAAAGCTTCATCTCTTCTGTTATTATTATTTGCCTTTCCTCTCATCCCCCTGAAATGCCTTCCCATACAACCCCTGAGTGTACAAGCAACCCTCGTTCGGCAAACCCTGCTCTATGTGATCCCACAGGAACTATGTTTAAAGTGGAAACCAGCCAAATTTAAATTATGTACCAAAGTCTTCAAATATTTTTTTTTGTAGTCTTGGTGGCAGAACATTCTGTTAACATTTTTTCTATTCATCACAGTCATGCCTTAATATTTTCATTTAACTTTTTAAAAATGATAAACACTGGGATGACAGTCTTTTTCTCCACCATTAACTCAATAAGCCTGGACAAACGTCTCCAGAAAACTTACTCTATGATCACTGGATTTGATGGATCGGGCACATAAATTAAGGTTCCGTTGTTTATAATCCGGACACCGGCAGAGGTGCCAACAATGGCGTAGGTCATGGTGTCATTGTCGGCGTCTTCAGCTTCCACTTTCAAATATGCTGGCTGACCAGCGATCACTTCCCACTGCCTGTTATCGTTGAGGCCCTCGGTGACGTTTAGTCTTGGCAAACTGTTGGCTGTAATAAGAAACATCGGCTTAATTGATTTCATCACCTGCCTAGGGTTTGAAACATTCCCTATCTCAGTTGTAATATAAAATAAAATAAATTTAAAATAATATAAATTTAAAATAATATAAATTTCTCAGACATGTATGATATTAGATATATTAGATATTAATTAAACTATAGTTTCGAACAAGTAAAAAAAATCACCGGCAGGGGGGGGGGGGGGAAAAAAAAAAGTTTAAAAAAAAAAAGGCGGGGGGGGGGGGGGGGGGGGGGGGAAACGAAAAGCTTTAAAATATGAACACAATCCTACAAATAAATCATAGAATGTAAATACACTGCAAGTATCTAGCCTAAATATACAAACATTAAGTTACCTAAGGCTAGCTGAACAGACCGAGCATCCTCGCCCGTAGACCTTGTGTTTTCTGCAAAAGTTGCATCTCCAGTTGCCAGAAAATCAAATATGCATGCATCATTTTCGCCACATTTTTCCTTAGCTGCCGACAGATCAGATTCGTCAACTTCATCTTTGAACAAGGGAATGAACTCTGGGTGGCTGTAGTCGGCAGCTCCTTCACCTTCTCTGTATGAGAAGATTGTGTTAGTGGCATCGACTTCCCCTGTTGAAGACATAGTAAATACATACAATTTTAACATTATTCATTTTCTGTTAACAGAATTTATTGAATTGGATATTTAGCCCCATTGACTTTCACTTAACAGAATCACCTATTGAGATGGATGATATTTACCCCCATTAACTTTCACTTAACGGAGTCATCTATTGAGTTGGATGATATTTAGCCCCATTGACTTTCACTTAACGGAGTCATCTATTGAGTTGGATGATATTTAACCCTATTTATTTTCAGTTAACTGAATCACCTATTGAGTTGGATGATATTTAACAGAACTACAAAACAACGAGGGAATTTTATTTGAAAATTAAATTAGCATTACAAGAAGCACCAATCAAAATATGTTATATTTTTAAAAATAGTCCCAACAGCTGGTCGACAGGTTAGCAATTACATGTGGTATTTCTTGCTCAAAGACAACACACAACTGCTCTCATCCTGAGGTGTTAAATTCATTCAGTAACATAAGAAATTATTGAACCTGGACTTACATTGCTTGCCAAAGTTCTCAAATATTTGCCTCTCTGTCAAATTGTGATCAAGAATAGTTCCGTCGGGTAATACAAAATCATCACTGGGGTTCCCATTAAAATTTCCCAGCAGACCGCTAACGTTGCCTTGAAGACTTTTGTCCGCCTCCACACTGACCTCGAGACTTCGGATCCCCATGAATATTTTTAAGGTGACACCTGCCAAAACAAATGAGGTCAATGTTCGGTGAAGAGATATTCTGCCTTAGAAAATCTCCCATTAATGTTGCAAAAAAATAAATGAATGCCTGTTTAACATGATTTTTATCTTTATGTCAGCGTAAGAGAAACAAAAACATTGTGAACCGAACGTTAAGAATTTTTTTTGATCGGACCAGTAAATTTTTGTTTTAAATATGTAAAAAAAGTCTTTGTACAATTGATTATTTCAGACAAATAATTCGTCAAAATATGTGTTTGCTCCTAGCCCCAGTCTCATTATCATTCTCACTTTAATTCCCATTCTCCTTATCATTCCCATTCTCATGATCTTTCCCATTCTCATTACCATTCTCATTTTAATTCCCATTCTCATTCCAATTATCATTCCCATTCTCATTATCATTCCCATTGTTATTCCCATTCTAATTCCCATTCCAATTATCATTCCCATTCTCATTATCATTCTCATTATCATTCCCATTCTCATTTTAATTCCCATTCTCATTCCAATTATCATTCCCATTGTTATTATCATTCCCATTGTTATTATCATTCCCATTCTGATTGTTATTCCCATTATCATTCTCATTCCCATTCTCATTATCATTCCCATTCTCATTATCATTCCCATTATCATTCCCATTCTCATTATCATTGACTTAAAAAATAGAAAATGATCTGAAAATGAAAACAAAAGCCTCATATCCTATGAGTTCTGAAAAGATGTTCCAAATATCTGTGGAGCTGGCAAGAGGATGCCTATCAAACAATTCCTGTTGTGGCTTCAAAAGCTAAACCATTTTGGTTAGAAAAAAAATTCGAGGCAATTTTAGTTTTGAGAGCGAATCAGCAAATATAATGTACTTTGTTGGTATTGCATGCCATGGTGCATTTTTGTGAAAATAAGTGAAACGAAATATTGGAAAACCCGAAGAAGGGAGTAACAAAAAAAAGAATGTATCGGCATATAGCCTTCTTCAACAGACAAACAACATTAAGAACAATATAAAATACAAATAAAAACTTAGCTGCAACGTAGTATCCGAGAAGACAACAAGAGGAATGTGACAGAACATATCTAGATGAAAGATTACATACAGGCAAAATGGGAAAGAAGCGAGGAGACTAAGTCCCCTGTGATTGGTGGTACCATTGAGAGGGCGAAAAAATGGTTTAACAAGTGAATTAGAGCTATGATATTCATGCCATGTGGTGTCAAGGCCCCAGAAGTGTGTGTGAAGTTGACTAATAAAAAAAAAATCTTGTATTGTAAAATTATATGATCATGTCAATCAATGATTACATTCCTTAATTCTTGATGAACCACAGTGTGTAAATATCATACAAGACTTGTGGTCTCTCATCCTTTATGATGCACAGTGTGTAATCATACATAACTCAAGTTCTCTCATTCTTGACGAAGCACAGTGTGTAACCATACAAAAGCTGTGCTCCGCTCGCCTATCTAATACTAACGTAGATCTGCCTAGCTGAAGCAAACGTTAAAAAAATCACTGTAAAGCTATGGCTAAAGAAATTATATGACAACCTTTGACAAAACCTCATATTGTTTCATTCTTGATGATGTGTAATTTATGGTTGTGTTGTTTCCACTGGTATCAAATTGACCTACATACCTGATGTAAAACTGGCAACCAAGTGTGTCTTGTTCATACTCTCCTCTCTCATGACAGTAAAGTTCTCCAGAGACTTCATGTAGTTTTCAGCAGTATAAAACTCAGTAGTGAGGTCAATGTTGTCTGCATAGACCACCATGGCTGAAAGATGAACATTTGTGTCACCCAACATTGTTGGACACGGCTAATTTTTGTGTATTTTAAAACAAAAAAAGGTTTCCAGTATTCTTTTTAATCATCCAAAGATATAACAAATAAGTTTTATTGCTATTTTAGAGGTCAATTATTTTAAAGTTAGATTAATTTTTAATAGTTTTTAGGCAGAGGGTAAACTAGTGTTTGCTTGCATGGGGTTGTCCTTGAGTTTCCAGTCCCTTCCCGCCTCTTTGGAAAATGAAAACAGTAAAGATCAGAAGGTCAGTGGTGGGGTCCACACAAGGGTTTAAATGATATATTAAATATTAATGATAAGAAAACAGTTAGGATCAGAGGTCAGTGGTGGAGTCAACACAAGGGTTTAAATTAACAGTAAAGATCAGAGGTCAGTGGTGGGGCTCCACACAAGGGTTTAAATGATATATCAAATATTTATGATAATGAAATATTGCTCATTATGTCATTGCACACATAATAAAAAAAAATCTCCAAAAAAAAGTGATCAGAGCACAACGTTGTTATTTCTGCATGAGTTTATATGAATCATCCCTACATGTGTCTGGTACAACCTTTCGTGAAGCCTGTAACATTACTCACAGGTTTTGTTGTATGACAGCTCCACTTGCAAACTTGCTTCATCCGCATCCTTCACAGCAAAGGCCACAAACACAGTTGCATTTGTTAACGTGCCATTAGCAGTTTCTACACGATCTGTCCTGGCCTAAAGATGTCACAGGAATAGGCAACATAAAAATCTTCAAAAACAATTGATGCTCGTTTTAACATCTTGTAGGTTATTTTCTTATAGATGACTTTTTTTTCATGGAATATTTGTGAGCTAAAAACATTTAAAAATTGTAAATCGGTGTGTTAGTTTGAAAGTATGGTATGTGTGAATATGACGATGAAAGACATATTCTTATGTGCGTAGCGTATGGAGTATATTTTTTTGTATGGGTGTTGTGTACTTTCTTTTTCTTCTATATAATAAATAATTTATTGTAGTTTAATTCCTGACATGCATACAGCATACATTAACTCATGAAGGCTTGTCGCTACACTCTACTTTGTAGTTTGACTTATTTCTACAATTTGTGTGCAAAGAAATGTGTTCTTTAAGCACTACCGCAGCACAAACCCCTTTGTTGCTAAATATATTGTAGTCAATAGAGATTTGATGTTCAGTACTAGAGAAATTTAGCGTATTGTTAAATAAGTAAAAATAAAACATTTTTTAAAAAATGGTTGCCGTGCATACCTGAAACATGAAATGGACATTCTGTATCTGCATCATGATGTACTCGGCCCAGCCATTCAGGGTGTACTGCTTCTGGTCTAGTGTTGTGATGTGGGGGTCTCCCCAACTGCTGCCTGTTATAAACAACATCAATGTTGAAGGCTGGCATTATTGCTGATTTTAAGCTATAATAAGAATGATACCAGCCTTAAAGAAATCAGATTATATTTTGCATTGAAGTAAAAATCCCCCTTTTAGTCTATTTATAAAGTCCCAGAGTTTTATTTAGATTGAAAAAAGAATAAGTTAAATTTGTGAGGCTAACAAAATTATCTTCACTTTTGGATAATCTGAAGATAAATTAATTTTTTCTATTATTCTCTTTCTTAGAAATTGGGTTTCCCACAGTGTTGCTTCATATTTTATAAAGCCATGACTTACCTGTGGCAAAGTCAGCAATCCAAGAGCAGTCCATGTCCTGTCTATCATAATGAAACAGGCCACAATTAGCCCATATTTACACATGACAAATTCAAAATTTCAAAAGCAGTCCATGTCAGGCCTGAAAAAATGAAATAGGCCGCAGTGGGCCCTAAGTTACCTGTAACAAATTCAGCATTCCAAGAGCAGCCCATGTCTGGCCTGACGAAATGAAACAGGCCACAATGAGCCCGGCTGGCCTCACGACAACACCACTGCTTTGGCCTGATATCCTCCTCCACCGTCTTTCGCCAGTTGGTGAAAGGATCATTCGTGAGGATGTGCCCAGCATCAGGCGTGCCAGTAACGTAGGCCGCCTCACGCAAGGCTCTACGCCAGTCCCACCAGGGGTAGAGATACCATCTATACAGGTAACAACAAAGCTAGAGAAAAAAAAAACTGATTTATAAATAAGAAAACAGAAAAGTGTCTAAAATAAGTTACAAGTTCAAGTGTATGGCAAAGTATTTAAAATATAAAAGACAGAAAAGTGACTAAAATAAGTTACAAGTTCAAGTGTATGGCAAGTTCTATACAGTTTTCCAAGACAAGTGGAATGACAACAACTAACTTTGTGATAGTTTATGTGAGAGAAGGACATAACATACTTGTATTTGACAATGGCATTCAATTTTAGAACGTACTTATACTTGACAATGGCATTCAATTTTAGAATGTACTTATACTTGACAAAGGCATTCAATTTTAGAACATACTTATACTTGACATTTGCATTCAATTTTAGAACGTCTATATATTTACATTAGTTACTTTAAACCACAATATAACTTCGAAGGGAAATTAAGCAGCCTACTTCTCACTGGGCTGGATTTACCTAGGATTTGAAGAACTCCTTTTGTGGATAAATATTTAGAAGAATAAGCCAATGTGGATGTGTTACGATCGGATTCTTAAAAAACATTGATTGAAATTTTGTATTATTTTACGTAAACTGAATCAAATAAAATATGATTAAATATATCTGCTTTAACGCAATTAAAGTAATCTTTAACAAGTAAGTATTTTTAATATAATTATAAATAAGTTTAATATAATAATTATCTTTTCATTTGTAGTTAAGGGCCATGAAAAAGCATAAGGTGAGCCTATATTATACAGAGAAAAAGCATTTTAAAAACCGAATCATGTTAGAAATGTAAACATCTATACATAGATACTTCTTTTTTTTTTTAAATTTCATTACTTCTTTTTTTTGAGGGTACAAAATCTCAAAACTTGATGCAGTTACATACATAAAAATGAGTAAATTTTGAGACTTTTCAGTAGCAGCTAAGACAATGTGCCTTCCATTTTTGCCCAGTATACCAGGCTATAACTTCTAGTATCATCATAACACATTAAGAATATTAAAATAGTTCAGTTGAATTTAAATCTATAAACTTTATTCCACATTCTAACCAACCCAATCTACTCATTTAATATCTTTAAAAATTTGGTACACATTGGATTCATTTAAAATAAATTATTCACAGATTGTAGGCCTGCACATTTCATTAATCATCTATCCCTTGGCTTATTTAGTAAATTCTCTGATGGGACACATTTCAATAATCATCTATCATTGGCCTTATTTAGAGTATTTCCTGATGGGAAACATTTCAATAATCACCTATCACTTGCCTTATTTAGTGAATTCTCTGATGGGACACATTTCAATAATCATCTATCACTTGCCTTATTTAGAGTATTCCCAGGAAACCAGCGTCTCATATGATTTGTTGAGATGGCATAGCAGTATATATTGCTGTTCCTAATTTCTGCTAGCCACCATTGTCCGCCCAGCCTTTCCATTGTACAAGGGCACGTAAACAGTTGGTTTCTATCCCTGTTAAATTTGGGTGTTAAGGCTCTATTAAGGTTCTGTTGGTAAAACTTGACGCATTTCTGAGCGGAACTTTCAATTTCCCCTACTTTGTCAATAAAGGTTCCAAATCGTCCTGCCGATGTTAATTTAAAAACAAATATGACAATAAGATCTTCTCATCATGCAGCATATAAAATATTATCTGTAACATTTTACCTTAGAATAATTTTAGAAAAAACAAAAACATGATAGCCCTTAGAGAAAGATCAACAGTTACATATTAAAAAACAGGTAGTGCTAAGCATGTGATGATAAAAGGAGGATGGGGCTGGATTTCGGAGATGATAAGGGGGCGGTGCATAAAAATACATCCAGTCCATTTATTCTTTCTAATACTTCTTTTCTGAAATTGTCTTTTCTGGTGAAAAGGGTGTTTAGACCTTAGTCTTAGCAATAAATGATCTCATTAAAATTATTTTTTTTTAATGACATATTTATGAAAGTATGAATTTTTCAATTCTTTTTGAATGGGGAGATCCATGAGTAGAGCTCATTTATTTCATATAAGAATTTTTTAATTTAGAGTTACTTCTTATTTATACTAAATGATTGTTTGTTTTTTAAAAATATTTGTTGTATTAACATCGTGAATGGCAAGTCTGATGTGATTCTTAGATTGAGACCCACAAATGAGAATCCCTTCCGATGAGATACATAATCTAAAACACTTGAATTGAATGAGTGGGGCTTAGGTATAGTAAGCCTGTTATCCTAAACCAAGAACATGTACTCCTTTCCCACATAATTAATAATGGTTTATTCTTTCTTATTCCTTATATTTCTTCTTATTGCATACATAGAACAAACAACATAAAACATAGGGCCTAATGCCTAATAACCAGCAGTGCCAATATCCACAGACACAACATACTAACCAGCAGTGCCAATATCCACAGACACAACATACTAACCAGCAGTGCCGATGTCCACAGACACAACATACTAACCAGCAGTGCCGATGTCCACAGACACAACATACTAACCAGCAGTGCCAATATCCACAGACACAACATACTAACCAGCAGTGCCGATGTCCTTCCCTATGGTGGTTGTAAATCTGGTAAATGTAAACCCAAGATCCACTATGGTATGCCTATGAGTGTAGCCGATGACGATCACTCGATTGGGGACATACTCCCAGGTCATGCCATCCTCCTTGTAGATGGTGATGGCATACGCCTTTTCACCATCAGTAGCATAAATGGTTTGAAAGGTGTTCCTTTCCGGTACCTTGAGAATTTTAAAAACAGTTTTAATGTGAAATTTTAACTAATCACTCCACTAATCACATGATCATAACTATATTTTATGTGCAGCATTTATTTTACAGTGGTTCTCTTACTTCTCAGCTACACCACAAGTTAAATCAAGCCATCATTTAAATGCATTTTCCATACAACACATTTCCAAATGTTAAAATTGCATAAGTTAAATCCTTTTCAAAAATTATTTTTTACAATAACAAAAAAACAAAAAAAAAAAAAAAAAACATTTAATTTTAAAAATCTTAGTTAATTAAATCAAGCCATCATTTAAATGCATTTTCCATAAAACAAATTTCAAAATGTAAAAATTGAATAAGTTAAATCCTTTTCAAAAATTATTTTTTACAAAAAAAAAAAAACAAAAAAAAAAAAAAAAAACATTTAATTTTAAAAATCTTAGTTATTCCATGTAGGTAGGTGGGTGCAAAGGGGGTGATCGACCCAAGTCAGTCAAGATATGCCAATCCATGTGGCCTATATTTTCTTCACTCTAGCCTTTGATGTCCTTTTGCAACCTTTGATCCACATTCATACTGACGGATATGCAGTGTCACAATGTATACATTTTGAAAACATGTTTTTATCTTATTAGATATTAATAAAAATGTGTGAATTAATTATGAATCACTAACTGAGTTGATATGCCTTGGCCTTTTGACTCAAGTTGTGAGCCAGCATTTGAAAGTGGAAGATGTATTCAACATGAATTTAAAAAGTTAGATTATTTTAATCTACAGTCAAATAAGTAAAGGATAGAATTAATAGAAGTGTAAGTTTCTGGATTTTTTCCCTCATTATTACATTCATGAGTCTGTTCAAAAAGACATAAGCCCTACCCTGTTACACTGATCGTATGCACACTGGAATGAATACCATGCATTAGGTCTCACACCATCCCATGTAGCAACAAGAACAGTTGACGCTTGAAAGTTTTCCCACTTAGCAGGACCATAAAATGATTGGACCTGTATTGTAAATGATTTATGGACGTCAATGTACCAATAATGGAAATAAATTTTAAAAAAGGAAAAAAGGCAATTAATTAAAAACTGCATCTTCCTAATCTCTCTGCTGGTCTATGTACAGCAGGAATATACTGAATATAATGCATATGCAAACGTTTGGTCATCGTAAGCTTTATTTTTCAATGATGTGGAATTTTTTTTTTATATTCCAAGTTCAATAATGGTTGTATTCACTAGCCATGTAAAGGTCAATTAATGTAACATTAAATGTAGGCTACATTATTATAGTAAGTAAGATAGGGTAACAAACATGGATCGGTCAGTCCTTGATGAGCGAGACATGGATCACTCAGTATTTAATAACAGATACATAATCAGACCTTAATAATTAATTATACATGGGCCAGTCATCCATTAATAACATACACCTTCATCAGAAAGTCATTGCTAAGATACACATTGGGTCATTCAGTCACTGATGAGACACAATATTATTGGGTCAGTGAGTCATTAATGAGAAACACGGATCAGTCAGTCTGCAATTCAAATGTGTCAGTCAGTCATTAATTATAACACATCATTAATAATTAGGGGTGTGCCGGATCCGTTTTTTCCAACCGGATCCGGATTTTCTTATGCGAAATCCGCCGGATCCGGATTCCGGAATAATCCAGATTCCGGTTTCTCCCTGATTCCGGATTTTGGTACTTTGCAGATACCGGTAAATCTGAGGGGTTGGATGCCTTCTGAACAGTTGGCCTAAATGGCTAAATGACATTGGCTGATTGGAAGTTGGAAGTGAAGAACTTTGAAATAAATTAGAAAATAGAAATTATTCAGAAATCACTGAAATCAGAATAAAACGCAGATTGATAATAAGTTATTATCCATATGTAACTAAACTCTCTGTTAAGTTCTAACTCGCTGCAAGGTCAAAGGAAAACAACTTTACAATTAGTCTATTACTTTCATTACTTTGGCACTTGCCACTTGGCAGTGTAATTTTTAACTATTGTAGTGCACTAATTGTTTTGAATCTGAGGAGAAAGTCAGACTCATCATTAAACAAGCTCAACGCTCGAAACAATCCATTAATGTATCGTGATCGTGTACCGTGTGGAATTCGGGAAAGAGAATTACTTTTATTTCAAATTATGATCCGGTGAGTCACAAAATCTGGCAAATTCCGAAATCCGGTATATTCCGGATTCCAGTTGTTCCGGATACGTGTAAATCCGGCGGAACCAGATTCCACCGGATAGTGCAAAATCCGGCGGAACCGGATTCCGGCACACCCCTATTAATAAGATACAGATAGATCAGTACTTTATTTATGAGAGATGCCCTGATCAGTCAACAATACCTCTGATGTGGCTTTCTCTAAAACAGCTGTCAGCTGATTTCCTGTATGTTGAAAGAAACTGCCAGTTGTTCGTACAGCTTCGTACAGGTGGTAATGCATTAATTGACCTGAGGCATAATGGTCCATATTGGTCCAGAAGGGAGCAATGAGATTCTGATTCCGGGAGAATGCTGACTGTAGATTTGGGGTGTAGGCATTTCTAGGTTCTCCAAAGGTCAGAACTCCACTTGGTGATACCTTTTTAAATTATAGACATGTATGATAAAGACGTTAGTCTACTTTTAAAAGTGGACTTCAATTTGATAATGTAATTTAGCAATTTTAGTTGGAAAGCATCAGTATTATTCATGTTAAATTCTGGGGGGGGGGGGTCTGTGCAAACGAATTATAGATTTTAAGAACCCATTAATATACTGATTTTAGCTCCCTAGAACCATGCAGCCATCCATTTTATGA
>CAXITT010000172.1:344252-357161 GCA_964033795.1 Lymnaea stagnalis
TTAATTGAAATCTAAAGAAGAAAAAACATTTGTAAAAACAAAACCCTTCAGATTTCATTCTGAGAGGCAGTCATCTATTTTGGGAAAAACCACCCCCCCCCCCACCCTTGCTATTTTTTTTCCCTTGCCAATACTGTTAAAAGAATAGGTGAAAAGTGGTCTATGTTGTTACAGTTATTTGCTCTATGAAAGAAAGATCAGCTCAGAGAGACTGAATTTTTTCTAAGATAAAAGGGCTGCTTCGGCAAATATTGATGTTTCCAGTTACAACTAGATTGCCATTCTGTTTAAGAGGTTTTTATATAATAAGCCCATATAGTAAAATTAAGGAACACATACAATTTATTTGGCTGATAATAAAAATATCTTACATGCGCAAATCTTACTGCATTTGTTCCGAATGGCAGGCCGGAACTGAAGTGTATGGTTTCACTCAACCAGTTGTTTCTGACATCTACAGTCCTGTCACCTTTATCACTACCATATGGGTAAAATTCTAGAAAGAAAATACACTTCAAAAGAAAGATTCATAAAACTAGCATGGTATTTTGTAAAAACTTAGGATAGTTAATCTGAATTATTTTAAAGACTGTTCCTTAAAAAAAAAAATTGTTTAATTATATTCTAGTTATTTTACTTATTTGTAATCTATTACAACTACTATACAATGCAATTAAAAAATGACTTTGTTTTAGAATTATAGTATAGGTGAAATTTTTTTTTCAAAATTAATAGGAGGCCTAACAGTCATTTTAAATATTTAAAATTTAAATAGGGTATTTAAAACCGTTCTGGTACCCTCAATGTCCATAATTAACAAATTATTTGCGGTTACATGAGATGAAGAGATTCTGTCTGTGAAGCTATCTTTTGAAAATAAATATCTTGATGTGAGTTTTGATGATCTCTATATAATATAGAGATTTTTCAATTGTTTAATAATTTAAGCCTGTATTATCAGATTGTTATAATTATGATCTTGATATTTTGTTAAATTTATCTTTTTTTAAACATTTGTAGTCTTTGATTTAATTCTTTATCAGGAGAGGTTACAATTCAGGACAAAAGTCCAAAGCCAATATAATGATAATACTGGTAAAAGCAGTATCCTTCAGTTTGAATAGCAACCTCATTACAGTAAAACATAAACTACTATTTGTTAGGCCCACATTAATTTTGTTAAATTAAATTACGTAGCTGTCACTGTCATACACTGATGTAAAGTAGAATTTTTTCTAATTACATTATTTGGACCCTAGTGTATTATTTTAATTAATTTAATTTAGTGTATTGAGTTTGAGCGTTTCACCCAACTAGCAGTATGATTATGTTAATGACAATGTCAATGACCATTTTGAAAATGACTATTGAATAGTCTATTCACTTACACTACACTATGACGTGCCTGAAGTCATACTCATAGTAAATTCATTACTACGAGTAGGATCAATGATAATGAGATATGCCGCGTATTTGACGGGACCCAGAATTTAAAAAACACATTATTTAGATCTTCGGTATTCTATAATACTATAATAAATGCCAAAACTGCCAAAAGTCAGGTATTTACTTAGCTTCAAATAAATTAAAACAGGGAATTAAAGCATTTGCATGACTTGTATAAAAAAAATGGGGGTAAATATACATGAAAGCCCCTGAATCTAATAAAGACTAGGAATCAACACAAAAACATTTTTAAAATAAAATCGAAAATTGTAGCAAAATTGAAAAGCATATTCAAAAAAGAAAAGAAGAACACCTCATTGACAGAAGAGTTCTCTGTGATATAGCCATAAATTACGAAAGATGTCTCACTTTAAATTTTTATTATGGGGTTTTTTGGGGGGAAAATGCGATTATTTTTTTTTTTTGGTACCGAATGACATTATAGAGTATTAAAAGAGATATAAATAATGAAAATAAATATTTAAAATGTTAAAATACGCTAATTTCATTGTCTGAAATTAGTAAACAAGAGTTTAGTCTTAGAAAAAGCCTAACGGCAACGCAACGCATTTTTATTTATCCCTATTTTTTTATTTAAGTCAAGTGAAACTATAAAAATTATCAATACATAATTGTATAGCGGGCATAAAATAATATAATCAAATTGTTTTTTTAGATTAACATTATTTAAATGTAGACTAAGAGAGTATAAGTTACATTGGGGTTAATACATAAATAATGAAATAATGTTGGAATTTTTAGGTGCGGGCCTAAATTAACAGTTTTTTTAGATTTGGCCTTAGCTGTTAAATAATTAAAGCATAACTTACCTGGTTGTTTATAGGGGGCTAAAAAATAAATTTTAAAAAAAAAGCTTTACTTTTTAAAAAAATTAATTGCTGACTAATCTATAGAATTTTAAAAGGCTGCGACTATTCAGTTATCTTTCATTTGATACCTCATTTGTCTTACAAACCCAACAATAATATTTTAACCCCTTCATCACAGCAGGATTTTGGAATCGATATATGCTTACTCAATAACAAAAGACTTAAAAGGTGAAACTTTCGGTATATTTCATTCTCTATCCAATTCGCTTGTTAACTTCGCTATAGTTTAACGAAAAAGGAAATATATAGCATTGAAATTTGAATTCGACGTGGCGTCCTTTGGTATTTCAGAAAAGTTCTTAAATTTTTGTAATGACGACAATGTGATGTCCTTGGTAATTGAAAGTGAGTGACCGTGACGTCGCATCGACGTCATCGGTAATGAAGCGGTTAAATCGTTTTTTAATCCCAACCTCTCACTTCTGGTACTCGGGTACGAATAGCTACTTCGTAAAAAAAAATATAATACAACATAACATACATACATTGGAACCGATCGAGTAATTGTGTTCTTCACGACATCTCTTGGTGATTCGGTGTTGTTGATTTTTTTCAAATCAGCGAATAACTCCAAGACCATAATTTATTTTTTGTTAAAAGTAACTCCATTAACCTTATAGCCTACCCATGTGCAATAATGATTATTTGTAACAAGCAGGCGTCACAGGCTTCTTCTAGTAAAGTATTAACTCCCCATCTTGACCGTGGGAAGAGTAAGGAGAGGGGGCGCGAAGAATTGACACTCGGCCCAACCTGTAGGCCTTCTTCAAAAGTGCCAAAATTATCATTTTTTCATGCAAAATAATATTTACAGGGCCGTGCCAGGGTGAAGCCTGATTAACCCCCCCCCCCCACAAACACACTTTTCAATATTTATTTTACGAAAATGTCCCTTTATATACAGAAAGATCGCTCCCCTTGTATGTGTTGTATTTTTGAAGTGCATGTGATATTATTGGTTAATTCACTATTAAGGTCCTTATATGTTTTTGGCGCCTAGGTCGAATGTGCTTTTGCGCCCCCCCCCCATTTCGTCCTCTTTCGCCAGGCCATTTAAAAAAATAAATATACCTACTTGTGTTGTAAAAAAAGGGGGTGCCTCAATCTAGACTTATCCCCAGGCGCAGCTATTGATTAACACAACTCTATTTAAAACTTTCACGTGTTCCAAAGGCCCAGCACTTGTTTAGTCCTATTGCTCGATCAAGTTGACGAAATAAGAATTAAGTATGGCCCTCTTGTTATCAGACACATGTTGACTCTGCAGCATTGAAAACCACTGCATAGGTTTCGGTAGTCTTTTGCATCCCAATGGTTAATTAAATGAATAAGACTGTTCCGCCTCTACAAAAACCTCGATGCATGCAGAATACATTAAAAAATAGTCCTACAAAGGATGGGATCGATTTAAAAAATGCCCCCCACCCCAACAAAAATTTAAAAAAAGGACCGCCATTCCACCCCTTTTCCCTAAGCCTGTCTTATTGTAGTTGCCAAATGCTCATGCATATAATAATATATGCTGGGTGGCCGAGCGGTCTAAACTGTCTCAAACCAAAAAGCCGGTTGTTCAATCCCCACCAAAGCCATCCCAAGCACCCGGATGGATGGGACTCGCTAGCCTTGGACGTTAGCCCATCTAAGCTAAGAGAAGGCAAACTCTGAATTTAAACCAGGAGCCACAATGATCAACAAATTGATCGTGGGCCCCTCAAATATAAGAAGAGAAGAAAAAAAAATATTTAACTATTCCTTTTCATAATGATAGTTTTTAAATAATTTTCGATTGAAATATTCTAACGAAAATTACCGTACAACAAAGAATTACTCACATTGTGTAGTTGTTGGTGTGGTAGTAGTTCTAGTAGTTGTTGGTGATGTAGTAGTTCTAGTAGTTGTTGGTGTGGTAGTAGTTCTAGTAGTTGTTGGTGTGGTAGTAGTTGAAGTAGTTGTTGGTGTGGTAGTAGTTGAAGTAGTTGTTGGTGTGGTAGTAGTTGAAGTAGTTGTTGGTGTGGTAGCAGTTGAAGTAGTTGTTGGTGAGGTTGATTCAACAGTTATTCTTGAGGTAGATGTTTCGCCTGTCGTCAAAATGGTAGATGTATCTGCTTGAGTTGTTGTTGTAGTTGTTGTTTCTTCTTGTGTTATTGTTGTTGATGGTTCTACAAGACGTGTTGTGGTCGTTGGATCTACTGTGGCTGTTGTGTTTGATGGTAGTTCTGGTGCTGTGGGGGTTGATGGTACTTCTGGTGCCGTTGTGGGGGTAGTTGTATTTTCTTGTGCTGTGGTTGTGGCAGATGGTCCTTCTGATGTTGTGGGGGTAGTTGTAGCGGTAGTTGCATCTTCTTGAGCTGTTGTGGCAGATGGTCCTTCTGATGTTGTGGGGGTAGTTGTAGCGGTAGTTACATCTTCTTGTATTACCCTGTTGAAAAAAAACAATCCGCCACTCTAAAATATCTAATTATCTTTTGCATAATGAAAGCAGTGAATTTTGAGAATTTTTACATAGTATTTCTAAAAATTATGCAAAATTTTTTTCTTTAAAAAAAAAAAAATTACAAAATGAAAATAATGTAACTTAATGACTGGAAAAAAAAGATTTAAAATAAAACTGATATTGCTTTAAAAACATTGAATTCTCATGTCCATCTTTAAATAATTAATAAATGTTAAGACTACAGATGTATTAGAAAGATCATTGAAGATAGTCAATTTAGGTCCAAAGTAAACTTTCATCTCTCACCTGCATGTGGCACTGTCTCCTACTTCCACACATTCCTCTCCATCTTCACATTTTTCAAACAGCTCTCTTTTCTCACATGCAGTTGCATTGGGGTTAACTAAGAAAAAAAAAGATAAAATTTAATGAAAATCTCATAAACCTGGCCAAATTAGAATGAGGTAAACTGTTATATGACTAATATTACAGAATTACACCTTGCAAAAAGGGGAAATGATCGTGCATTTTATTCTAACTTATTTCAAGTAACCTCCCCATGAGAGTAATTGGGTTATCCAAAAATTCATTAACAACCCTGGGTCCCATTTAGTTTGGATGATCCTCACACTATCGCATAAGAACCCCAAGGGAGCATTGGTCAACGCTAAATCTTTGACAGTTTTTAAAAAAATTTTACTTAATTTTATTTAATTTAAATAATTAATTTAAGAAAACTGACTGTAACTAATGACAGATTTTGAATGGTTTTTTTTAAACCGAGTTAAAATAGCTGTGAAAATTTGTTAATTTGGAAAACTCAAAGAGCTTAATTTTAAAAAAAAAATTAAAATTCCCTTCTAAACCAGCAACGAATGCACAAATATAAATTGGCTGCCTTGTGGTACAATGGTAGAGATGTCTGCAGTCAGGGTGTTTGAATATTAATAATTTAAGTGGGGCATTAGCAACAGATAAACAGACGGTTAGCAAACAGACTCATCAGCCTTGCGAGACACATATACTTGTGGACGAGGTTAACCATCTATAACAGACCTTACACAACAAAGAAGTCAACTTTGAGATCAATCATGAAATGGAAACCCCACAGTGTGAAAAAGGAGCATCCACAAGGCAGCATGCCTAGCATCCACAAGGCAGCATGCCTAGCATCAACAAGGAAGCATGCCTAGCATCCACAGGCCAGTATGACCAGCATCCACGAGGCAGGATGCCCAGCATCCCCAAGGTAGCATGCCCAGCATCCACAAGGCAGCCTACCCTTAAATCTGCCATAGGTATAAATTAACAAATACAAATACTAACTAGTTTAGGACTTACAGGGCTTTCCTCCAATGCTTACACTTTTTAAAGAGATGGTTTGGTTTCTAAAATTGAAATTTCCAGTTATGAGAATGTTGGTGAAAGCTTTTGCAACCGAGTTGATGACGTCAGGACCTTTGCCGACCTCAACAGAAAAACTGACATTCAGGTTGTCTCCTCTGTTGATCAAATTAACGTTATTTATGCCAAGAGTTTTTTCCCATATCATATTGAAACATGAGGATCAAAGTGTACGCTGCTTTTACTTTACGGAGGCTGTGTAGGAAAAATATATATTAACTGTTCTTAAAATGATATGGGGGCGAAGGGATTTTTTAAGTAAATTTTTTTATTTGTAAGCTCAAATGAATGGAACAATTAAAGTTTATTCTTTAAACGAAGCGGCTGTTTGGACCCGAAAAAGAGTGAGAGGTTGGGTTTATTTTAAAAAAAAATATTTTTGGTTTGTAACATAAAATTTGGTAACAAATGAAAGATAATTGAATGGAATATATGTTTGTAAACTTTATTCTTCAGTTGAACTAAAAGATAAACTACCACAAATGACATCCGAATGGCATTGAGTCTGAACGGACCTGGGTCCGAATAGTCGCAGCATTCTTTAAATTCCAATGCTTATAACTTGAGAAGGGAATGACATAGCAGCTTGAACATTGGACAGGTTTATTTATAGAAAGAAAATATTTGAGCCCATTTGATGTAGGGAAAATGGGAGCTGACTGTAATTTGAGGAAAATGGGAGCTGGGTTTATGTTTTGAATTAATTGACACATTTTACCTATCAATATTTTCTGACTACATATGTCTTGTATTGTTTGATATCACCCAAATCTTTTACAAGGCTCATGTTTTAATATAAAATCCATGTTTAAAAATTACAGCTTTTTTTAACAGTGACAGAGGGGTACTTACATGGAATAAGCCTCACTTCCTCTTTGCAAACTGAGGGTTCTAACACCTGGAGATGTGTTCACTGCTGTTATATTTGTCACATCCACTCTTAGGACATTTACGTTTGACCTTAAAATCGTATGGAGCTAAAGACGTAAAAGAAATAACAAAACATTGGGTTTACCATACACAATCTGTAATGTCTTAATGGTTGAAATTTCAAATCACCAGTATTTATAACGTGCGCTATTTTAGTGCATTCTATGGTTTTAAAAAAAACAAAGTTGATGCTAACTAATTAGAAGAGATAAAAAAACAAACATTGGTTCCAACTGCCAACTATGCCACCAAAAGGGAGATAGACATAGAATCCAGCAAATAAGGCCTCTAACAGAAGACAAGAAAACTTTAAGTATATATATATTGAAATGAAGCTAATCTAGGAGGGTGTCTTAGATAGCTATGAGACACAAGCAAATGGTCCAAGACAGATATGGGATGCAAGCAAATGGTCCAAGACATCTATGTGACACAAGCAAATGGTCTAAGATAGCTATGAGACTCAAGCTAATGGTCTAAGACAGCTATGAGACACAAGCAAATGGTCCAAGATAGCTATGAGACACCAGCCAATGGTCTAAGATAGCTACGAGATACAAGCAAATGATCTAAGATAGCTATGAGACACAAACCAATAGTCTAAGATAGCTATGAGACACAAACCAATAGTCTAAGATAGCTATGAGAAACAAGCAAATAGTCTAAGATAGCTATGAGACACAAGCCAATAGTCTAAGATAGCTATGAGACACAAGCAAATGGTCCAAGATAGCTAAGCTTCAGGTGCAAATTGTCAATGAGAGTTATGTGAAATAAGCAACTTTACAGACTAGTTTACTTTCCCTAAGGCAATACTGACCAGTTGTTTTGGTGCAAATGACTAGGGACAGGGAGTACCAACAAGACATTCCATATTATAAAATGTTGCAAAACACATTGTATTTAGAGATCGCCACCCCCCAAGTCTCACATATCTCTATTAAATTTTTCTACATTAAATAGCACTGTCTCTTGCAAAGGACATAATTGATGGTTGTAAAAAAAAAAAAAATAAATATATCTTTTTTCTTTTTAGAGACCCCCCTCCCCCCATCTCAAAAATATCTATCAAATTTTTTACATTAAAAAGCACCTTCTCTTGCAAAGAACTTAGTTGAAAAAAAAAAAAAAAATAAATATATCTTTTTTCTTTTTAGAAACCCCCCCCCCCCCATCTCAAAAATATCTATCAAATTTTTTAAATTAAAAAGCACCTTCTCTTGCAAAAAACTTAGTTGATGGTTTCAAAAAAAAAAAAAAAAAAAAATAAAATAAAAATATATATATAAATAGATAGATATATATATAGCCTACGTATATTTTTCTTTAAAATTTTTGTAAACTCACAAATTGTTCCATTTCAGTTTTAAGGTTTGCATGGGCTGCCGTAGTGACATCCAATTCTTCTTGGGTTATAGTGTAAGTAAATGCTATAGACGCACCCCATGTTAATAGTTCTGAAATTAAAAATGTCATGGAAAAAAATAATAAAGTTTACATGTTATTATTTGTTGTTGAAATAAATGTGTATTTTAGTCACAAAATTTTCTTCCTTATTCTGAAGTTTTAAAAAAAAATTGTTAAAACAAAAAAATTGTTCGCTGCCAAGCATATTATTTAAGAACTACATTTATAAAATGCTTACCCAAACATTGAGGTTCGTCAGATTGAGAACCATTGTTATAGTAACCTTCTCGACACTGACACCGATAGCTGCCTGGCAGGTTGACACAATATGCGTTCTCAAATTGGGAACATACGGCAGCATCGCTGCACTCATCCTTGTCCCATGTGCAGTTATCTCCCTCCCATCCTGGGTCACACACACAGGAGCCGTTCACATTGCTGCAGCTAATTGTCGTGTTGGCTGAACAAGCACATTGGTGTTCACAGTTGCTTCCCCAGAAACCATCTTGACAAACTGGAATAGAACAGACCATTGAAAGATACTAAAACCAATTAAGATTTCCTTGAGGCCGAGACTCTCAAAAAATTTATGAAATAAACCTGAAGACACTATTCAATAAAATAATAAGATAACAACAAAAATTTGTCATTAAAATCAGCACGTGAATTTATTTATCAATGAAAGTATATAGGTATTGGCAATTGCACACCACAGAATTAACCACCAGAAAAATCCCAGATGCTAAATTGCATACCACTGAATTTACCCCTCGAAAATACCCAGCTCGTACATTGCATACCCCTAAATTTAAATATTCTAACGGAAAGTAACGGCATAACAAAAAATTACTCACTTTGCGTAGTTGTTGTTTCTTCTTGTCTTATTGTTGTTGATGGTTCTACATGGCGTATTGTTGTGGTTGTATCCTTTTGTGTTGTGGTGGTAATTGTATCACATTGTGTTGTTGTTGTGATAGTTGTATATCCTTGTGTTGTTGTTGTAGTGGTTGTATCATCTTGTGTTGATGTTGATGTAGTTGTATCACCTTGTTTTGTGGTGGTAGTTGTATCACCTTGTCTTGTGGTGGTAGTTGTATCATCTTGTGTTGTTGTTGCAGTTGTATCATCTTGTGTTGTTGTTGTGGTAGTTGTATCATCTTGTGTTGTTGTGGTAGTTGTATTATCTTGTATTGATATTATTGTTGTTGTATCATCTTGTGTTGTTGTGGTAGTTGTATCCCCTTGTGTAGTGGTGGTAGTTGTATAATCTTGTGTTGTTGTGGTAGGTGTATCCCCTTGTGTTGTGGTGGTAGTTTTATCCCTTTGTGTTGTGGTGGTAGTTGTATCATCTTCTGTTGTGGTGGTAGGTGTATCACCTTGTGTTGTGGTGGTAGTTGTAGCCCCTTGTGTTGTGGTGGTAGTTATATCACCTTGTGTTGTGACAGTAGGTGTATCACCTTGTGTTGTGGTGGTAGTTGTATCACCTTGTGTTGTGGTGGTAGTTTTATCCCCTTGTGTTGTGGTGGTAGTTGTATCATCTTGTATTGTGGTGGTAGGTGTATCACCTTGTGATGTGGTGGTAGTTGTATCATCTTGTGTTGTTGTCGTAGTAGTTGCATCATCTTGTGTTGTTGTGGTAGTTGTATCATCTTGTGTTGATGTTATGGTTGTTGTATCATCTTGTGTTGCGTTTGTGGTATTTATATCATCTTGTGTTGTTGTTGTAGTTGTATCATCTTGTGTTGTTGTTGTGGTAGTTGTATCATCTTGTGTTGTTGTGGTAGTTGTGTCATCTTGTGCTCTTGTTGTGGTAGTTGTATCACCTTGTGTTGTTGGGGTAATTGTATCATCTGGTTTTGTTGTAGTAGTTGTATCATCTTGTGATGTTGTTGTGGTAGATGTATCACCTTGTGTTGTTGTGGTAGTTTTATCATCTTGTGTTGTTGTGATTGTTGTATCATCTTGTGTTGTTGTTGTGGTAGTTGTATCATCTTGTGTTGTTGTGATGGTTGTATCACCTTGTGTTTTTGTTGTGGTAGTTGTATCATCTGGTGTGCTTGTGGTAGTTGTATCATCTTGTGTTGTTGTGGTAGTTGTATCATCTTGTGTTGTTTTGGTAGTTTTATCATCTTGTAATGTTGTGGTGGTAGATGTATCATCTTGTGTTGTTGTGGTAGTTGTATCATCTTGTGTTGTTGTGTTAGTTGTATCATCTTGTGACGTTGTTGTGGTAGATGTATCATCTTGTGTTGTTGTGGTAGTTGTATCATTTTGTGTTGTTGTGGTAGTTGTATCATCTTGTGTTGTTGTGGTAGTTGTATCATCTTGTGTTGTTGTTGTAGTAGGTGTATCATCTTGTGTTGTTGGAGTAGTTGTATCATTTTGTGTTGTTGTTGTAGTTGTATCATCTTGTGTTGTTGTTGTGGTAGTAGTTGTATCATCTTGTGTTGTTGTTGTGGTAGTTGTATCATCTTGTGTTGTTGTTGTGGTAGTTGTATCATCTTGTGTTGTGGTTTTGGTAGTTGTATCATCTTGTGTTGTTGTAGTAGTTGTATCATCTTGTGTTCTTGTTGTGATAGTTGTATCATCTTGTGCTGTTTTTGTTGTAGTTGTATCATCTTGTGTTGTTGTGGTAGTTTTATCATCTTGTGTTGTTATGGTGGTTGTATCATCTTGTGTTCTTGTTGTGGTAGTTGTATCATCTTGTGCTGTTATTGTTGTAGTTGTATCACCTTGTGTTGTTGTTGTAGTTGTATCATCTTGTGTTGTTGTGGTAGTTGTATCATCTTGTGTTGTTGTGGTAGTTGTAACATCTTGTGTTGTTGTTGTGGTAGTTGTATCATCTTGTGTTGTTTTGATAGTTGTATCATTTTGTGTTCTTGTTGTGGCAGTTGTATCATCTTGTGTTGTTGTGGTAGTTGTATCATCTCGTGTTGTTGTGGTAGTTGTATCATCTTGTGTTGTTGTTGTAGTAGGTGTATCATCTTGTGTTGTTGTTGTGATAGTTGTATCATTTTGTGTTGTTGTTGTAGTTGTATCATCTTGTGTTGTTGTTGTGGTAGTTGTATCATCTTGTGTTGTTGTTGTGGTAGTTGTATCATCTTGTGTTGTTGTTGTGGTAGTTGCATCATCTTGTGTTGTGGTTGTGGTAGTTGTATCATCTTGTGTTGTTGTAGTAGTTGTATCATCTTGTGTTTTTGTTGTGATAGTTGTATCATCTTGTGCTGTTTTTGTTGTAGTTGTATCATCTTGTGTTGTTGTGATGGTTGTATCACCTTGTGTTGTTGTTGTGGTAGTTGTATCATCTTGTGTTGTTTTGGTAGTTGTATTATCTTGTGATGTTGTTGTGGTAGATGTATCATATTGTGTTGTTGTGATAGTTGTATCATCTTGTGTTATTGTGGTAGTTGTATCATCTTGTGTTATTGTGATAGTTGTATCATCTTGTGTTGTTGTTTTGGTACTTGTATCATCTTGTGTTTTTGTGGTAGTTGTATCATCTTGTGTTGTTGTTGTGGTAGTTGTATCATCTTGTGTTGTAGTGGAAGTCGTATCATCTTGTGTTGTTGTGGTGGTTGTATCATCTTGTGTTCTTGTTGTGGTAGTTGTATCATCTTGTGCTGTTGTTGTTGTAGTTGTATCATCTTGTGTTGTTGTGGTAGTTGTATCATCTTGTGTTGTTGTGGTAGTTGTATCATCTTGTGTTGTTGTAGTAGTTGTATCATCTTGTGTTGTTGTGGTAGTTGTATCATCTTGTGTTGTTGTTGTAGTAGTTGTATCATCTTGTGTTGTTGTGGTAGTTGTATCATCTTGTGTTGTTGTGGTAGTTGTATCATCTTGTGTTGTTGTGGTAGTTGTATCATCTTGTGTTGTTGTTGTAGTTGTATCATCTTGTGTTGTTGTTGTGGTAGTTGTATCATCTTGTGTTGTTGTTGTGGCAGTTGTATCATCTTGTGTTGTAGTGGAAGTCGTATCATCTTGTGTTGTTGTGGTGGTTGTATCATCTTGTGTTGTTGTGGTAGTTGTATCATCTTGTGCTGTTGTTGTTGTAGTTGTATCATCTTGTGTTGTTGTGGTAGTTGTATCATCTTGTGTTGTTGTGGTAGTTGTATCATCTTGTGTTGTTGTGGTAGTTGTATCATCTTGTGTTGTTGTGGTAGTTGTATCATCTTGTGTTGTTGTTGTAGTAGTTGTATCATCTTGTGTTGTTGGAGTAGTTGTATCATCTTGTTTTGTTATTGTGGTAGTTGTATCATCTTGTGTTATTGTGGTATTTGTATCATCTTGTGTTGTTGTTGTAGTAGGTGTATCATCTTGTGGTGTTGGAGTAGTTGTATCATTTTGTGTTGTTGTTGTAGTTGTATCATCTTGTGTTGTTGTTGTGGTAGTTGTATCATC
>CAXITT010000172.1:358704-389559 GCA_964033795.1 Lymnaea stagnalis
TTGTGGTAGTTGTATCATCTTGTGTTATTGTGGTATTTGTATCATCTTGTGTTGTTGTTGTAGTAGGTGTATCATCTTGTGGTGTTGGAGTAGTTGTATCATTTTGTGTTGTTGTTGTAGTTGTATCATCTTGTGTTGTTGTTGTGGTAGTTGTATCATCTTGTGTTGTTGTGGTAGTTGTATCATCTTGTGTTGTTGTTGTAGTAGTTGTATCATCTTGTTTTGTTGGAGTAGTTGTATCATCTTGTTTTGTTATTGTGGTAGTTGTATCATCTTGTGTTATTGTGGTAGTTGTATCATCTTGTGTTATTGTGATAGTTGTATCATCTTGTGTTGTTGTTTTGGTACTTGTATCATCTTGTGTTTTTGTGGTAGTTGTATCATCTTGTGTTGTTGTTGTGGTAGTTGTATCATCTTGTGTTGTAGTGGAAGTCGTATCATCTTGTGTTGTTGTGGTGGTTGTATCATCTTGTGTTCTTGTTGTGGTAGTTGTATCATCTTGTGCTGTTGTTGTTGTAGTTGTATCATCTTGTGTTGTTGTGGTAGTTGTATCATCTTGTGTTGTTGTGGTAGTTGTATCATCTTGTGTTGTTGTGGTAGTTGTATCATCTTGTGTTGCTGTGGTAGTTGTATCATCTTGTGTTGTTGTTGTAGTAGTTTTATCATCTGGTTTTGTTTTTGTGGTTGTTGTATCATCTTGTGTTCTTGTTGTGCTAGTTGTATCATCTTGTGTTGTTGTGGTAGTTGTATCATCTTGTGTTGTTGTGGTAGTTGTATCATCTTGTGTTGTTGTTGTTGTGGTAGTTGTACCATCTTGTGTTCTTGTTGTGGTAGTTTTATCATCGTGTGTATTTGTTGTAGTTGTATCATCTTGTGTTGTTGTTGTGGTAGTTGTATCATCTTGTGTTGTTGTTGTGGTATTTGTATCATCTTGTGTTGTTGTGATAGTTGTATCATTTTGTGTTCTTGTTGTGGCAGTTGTATCATCTTGTGTTGTTGTGCTAGTTGTATCATCTTGTGTTGTTGTGGTAGTTGTATCATCTTGTGTTGTTGTTGTGGTATTTGTATCATCTTGTGTTGTTGTGATAGTTGTATCATTTTGTGTTCTTGTTGTGGCAGTTGTATCATCTTGTGTTGTTGTGCTAGTTGTATCATCTTGTGTTGTTGTGGTAGTTGTATCATCTTGTGTTGTTGTAGTAGTTTTATCATCTTGTGTTGTTGTGGTAGTTGTATCATCTTGTGTTGTTATTGTAGTTATATCATCTGGTGTTGCTGTTGTGGTAATTGTATCATCTTGTGTTCTTGTTGTGGTAGTTGTATCATCTTGTGTTGATGTGGTAGTTGTTTCATCTTGTATTGTTATTTCATCTTCATCATCTGGTGCTGATGTGGGTGTTGTAGTTTCTTGTGTTCTTACAGTAGTTTTATCAGCGGGTGTTGTTGTTGTGATACTAGTATCATCTTGTGTTGTTGTTGTGGTTGTTGTATAATCTTGTGCTTTTGTGGTAGTTATATCATCGTGTGTTGTTGTGGTAGTTGTATCATCTTGTGTTGTTGTTGTGGTAGTTGTATCATCTTGTGTTGTTGTGGTAGTTGTATCATCTTGTGTTGTTGTGGTAGTTGTATCATCTTGTGTTGTTGTGGTAGTTGTATCATCTTGTGTTGTTGTTGTGGTAGTTGTATCATCTTGTGTTGTTGTTGTAGTTGTATCAACTTGTGTTGTTGTAGTAGTTGTATCATCTTGTGTTGTTTTTGTGGTAGTTGTATCATCTTGTGTTGTTGTTGTAGTTGTATCATCTTGTGTTGTTGTTTTGGTAGTTATATCATCTTGTGATGTTGTTGTGGTAGTTGTATCATCTTGTGATGTTGTTGTGGTAGATGTATCATCTTGTGTTGTTGTGGTAGTTGTATCATCGTGTGTTGTTGTGGTAGTTGTATCATCTTGTGATGTTGTTGTGGTAGATGTATCATCTTGTGTTGTTGTAGTTTTTGTATCATCTTGTGTTGTTGTGGTAGTTGTATCATCTTGTGTTGTTGTGGTAGTTGTATCATCTTGTGTTGTTGTTGTAGTAGTTGTATCATCTTGTGTTGTTGGAGTAGTTGTATCATCTTGTGTTGTTGTGGCAGTTGTATCATCTTGTGTTGTTGTTGTGGTAGTTGTATCATCGTGTGTTGTTGTGGTAGTTGTATCATCTTGTGTTGTTTTTGTGGTAGTTGTATCATCGTGTGCTGTTGTGGTAGTTTTATCATCTTGTGTTATTGTGGTAGTTGTATCATCTTGTGTTGTTGTGGTAGTTGTATCATCTTGTTTTGTTATTGTGGTAGTTGTATCCTCTTGTGTTATTGTAGTAGTTGTATCATCTTGTGTTATTGTGATAGTTGTATCATCTTGTGTTGTTGCTGTAGTTTTATCATCTTGTGTTTTTGTTGTGGTAGTTTTATCATCGTGTGCTGTTGTGATAGTTGTATCATCTTGTGTTATTGTGGTAGTTGTATCATCTTGTGTTATTGTGGTAGTTGTATCATCTTGTGTTGTTGCTGTAGTTGTATCATCTTGTGTTTTTGTGGTAGTTGTATCATCTGGTGTTGTTGTTGTAGTCGTTGTATCATCTTGTGCTGTCGTGGTAGTTGTGTCATCTTGTGTTGTTGTGGTAGTTGTATCATCTTGTGTCACTGTGGTAGTTGTATCATCTTGTGTTGTTGTTGTAGTAGTTTTATCATCTGGTTTTGTTTTTGTGGTTGTTGTATCATCTTGTGTTCTTGTTGTGATAGTTGTATCATCTTGTGCTGTTTTTGTTGTAGTTGTATCATCTTGTGTTGTTGTGGTAGTTGTATCATCTTGTGTTGTTGTTGCTGTAGTTGTACCATCTTGTGTTCTTGTTGTGGTAGTTTTATCATCGTGTGTATTTGTTGTAGTTGTATCATCTTGTGTTGTTGTTGTGGTAGTTGTATCATCTTGTGTTGTTGTTGTGGTATTTGTATCATCTTGTGTTGTTGTGATAGTTGTATCATTTTGTGTTCTTGTTGTGCCAGTTGTATCATCTTGTGTTGTTGTGCTAGTTGTATCATCTTGTGTTGTTGTGGTAGTTGTATCATCTTGTGTTGTTGTGGTAGTTGTATCATCTTGTGTTGTTGTTGTAGTAGTTTTATCATCTCGTGTTGTTGTGGTAGTTGTATCATCTTTTGTTGTTATTGTAGTTATATCATCTGGTGTTGCTGTTGTGGTAATTGTATCATCTTGTGTTCTTGTTGTGGTAGTTGTATCATCTTGTGTTGATGTGGTAGTTGTTTCATCTTGTATTGTTATTTCATCTTCATCATCTGGTGCTGATGTGGGTGTTGTAGTTTCTTGTGTTCTTACAGTAGTTTTATCAGCGGGTGTTGTTGTTGTGATACTAGTATCATCTTGTGTTGTTGTTGTGGTAGTTGTATCATCTTGTGTTGTTGTGGTAGTTGTATCATCTTGTGTTGTTGTGGTAGTTGTATCATCTTGTGTTGTTGTGGTAGTTGTATCATCTTGTGATGTTGTTGTGGTAGATGTATCATCTTGTGTTGTGATGGTAGTTGTATCATCGTGTGTTGTTGTGGTAGTTATATCATCTTGTGATGTTGTTGTGGTAGATGTATCATCTTGTGTTTTTGTAGTTGTTGTATCATCTTGTGTTGTTGGAGTAGTTGTATCATCTTGTGTTGTTGTGGCAGTTGTATCATCTTGTGTTGTTGTTGTGGTAGTTATATCATCGTGTGTTTTTGTGGTAGTTGTATCATCTTGCGTTGTTGTTGTGGTAGTTGTATCATCGTGTGCTGTTGTGGTAGTTGTATCATCTTGTGTTATTGTCGTAGTTGTATCATCTTGTGTTGTTGTGGTAGTTGTATCATATTGTGTTGTTTTTGTGGTAGTTGTATCATCGTGTGCTGTTGTGGTAGTTTTATCATCTTGTGTTATTGTGGTAGTTGTATCATCTTGTGTTGTTGTGGTAGTTGTATCATCTTGTGTTGTTATTGTGGTAGTTGTATCATCTTGTGTTGTTGTTGTAGTCGTTGTATCATCTTGTGCTGTCGTGGTAGTTGTGTCATCTTGTGTTGTTGTGGTAGTTGTATCATCTGGTGTTGTTGTTGTAGTCGTTGTATCATCTTGTGCTGTCGTGGTAGTTGTGTCATCTTGTGTTGTTGTGGTAGTTGTATCATCATGTGTTGTTGTGGTAGATGTATCATCTTGTATTGTTGTGGTAGTTGTGTCATCTTGTGTTGTTGTGGTAGATTTTTCATCTTGTGTTGTTGTGGTAATTGTATCATCGTATGTTGTTGTGGTAGTTGTATCATCTTTTGTTATTTTTGTGGTAGTTGTATCATCGTGTGTTGTTATGGTATTAGTGACATCTTGTGTTGTTGTTGTAGTAGTTGTATCATCTTGTGTTGTTGTTGTAGTGGTTGTATCATCTTGTGTTGTTGTTGTGGTAGTTGTATCATCTTGTGTTGTTGTTGTAGTAGTTGTATCATCTTGTGTTGTTGTTGTTGTAGTTGTATCATCTTGTGTTGTTGTTGTGGTAGTTGTATCATCTTGTGTTTTTGTTGTAGTTGTATCATCTTGTGTTGTTGTTGTGATGGTTATATCACCGTATGTCATTGTTATGGTAGTTGTATCATCTTGTGTTGTTGTGGTAGTTGTATCTTCTTGTATTGTTGCTGCGGTAGTTGTACCATCTTGCGTTGTTGTTGTGGCAGATGGCCCTTCTGATGTTGTGGGGGTAGTTGTAGCGGTAGTTACATCTTCTTGTATTACCCTGTTGAAAAACCAATTCGCCACTCTAAAATATCTGATTATTTTTTGCATAATGAAAGTAGTCAAGTTTGAAAAAAAATTTCATGGCATTTCTATAAAAAATTCTTTTTTTTCCTTTAATTATTTTTTTTTAAAATATATAGTCTAACTCATTGTCTGAAAAATTAATTTAAACAAAAAAATGATATTGCTCTAAAAATGTTAATTCTCATGTCCATCTTTAAATAATTATTACAAGTAAAGACCACACATGTAATAAAATGGTTATTGAAGATAGTCACTATTAGTTCCAAAATAAACTGCCTTGTCTCACCTGCATGTGGCACTGTCTCCTACTTCCACACATTCCTCTCCTTCTTCACATTTTTCAAACAACTCTCTTTTCTCACACGCAGTTGCATTGGGGTTAACTAAAAAAAAAAGATAAAAATTAATGAAAATCTGATAAACCTGGCCAAATGAGAACATTAGAATGAGGTGATCTGTTATATAACTAATATAATTAATATGTATCTTGTAGAATTACGACGTACAACCAGGGAATTGATTGTTAATTTTATTTTAACTGATTTAATGTAACCTCCCCATGAGAGTGTTTGTGCTTAATTTAAAAAATAGTAATTTTTTTTCCTTCAAAACAAACAACGAATGCACACGATATCATTAATTTGGCTGCCTTGTGGTACAATGATAGAGCTGTCTGCTGAACAAGTAACAGACAGGGTGTTTGAATTTTAATAAACTAGTTAAGACATAGCAACAAATAAACATATGGCTAGCAAGCAGACTCATCAGCCTTGTTAGGCACATATACTTGTGGACGAGGTTAACGATCTATAACAGACCTTAAACAACAAAGAAGTCAACTTTGAGTGCAATCATGAAATGGAAGCCCCACAGTGTGAAAGAGGAGCATCCTCAGGCCAGTATGCCCAGCATCCACAAGGCAGCATGCCCAGCGTCCTCAGGCCAGTATGACCAGCATCCGCAAAGCAGCATGCCCAGCGTCCTCAGGCCAGTATGACCAGCATCCGCAAAGCAGCATGCCCAGCGTCCTCAGGCCAGTTTGCCCAGCATCCACAAGGCAGCATGCCCAGCGTCCTCAGGCCAGTTTGCCCAGCATCCACAAGGCAGCATGCCCAGCGTCCTCAGGCCAGTATGACCAGCATCCACAATGCAGCATGCCCAGCGTCCTCAGGCCAGTATGACCAGCATCCGCAAAGCAGCATGCCCAGCGTCCTCAGGCCAGTATGACCAGCATCCACAAAGCAGCATGCCCAGCGTCCTCAGGCCAGTATGCCCAGCATCCACAAGGCAGCATGCCCAGCGTCCTCAGGCCAGTTTGCCCAGCATCCACAAGGCAGCATGCCCAGCGTCCTCAGGCCAGTATGACCAGCATCCACAAGGCAGCATGCCCAGCGTCCTCATGCCAGTATGCCCAGCATCCACAAGACAAGGCAGCATGCCCAGCGTCCTCAGGCCAGTATGACCAGCATCCACAAAGCAGCATGCCCAGCGTCCTCAGGCCAGTATGCCCAGCATCCACAAAGCAGCATGCCCAGCGTCCTCAGGCCAGTATGACCAGCATCCGCAAAGCAGCATGCCTAGCATCCACAGGCAAGTATGCCCAGCATCCACAAGGCAGCATGTCTAGCATCCACAGGCCAGTATGACTAGCATCCACAAGGCAGTATTCCCGCCATCCACAAAGCAGCATGCCCAGCATCCACAGGGCATCATGTCGAGCAATCGCAATCCAGCATGGCCAGCATCCACAAGGCAGCATGCCCAGCATCTCAAAGGCACACAGCATCCACAGTGCAGCATCCACAGGACAGAATGCCCAGCATCCACAGGACAGAATGCCCAGCATCCACAGGACAGAATGCCCAGCATCCACAGGACAGAATGCCCAGCATCCACAAGGCAGCATGCCCAGCATCCCCAAGGCAGCATGCCCTTAAATCTGCCATGGGTATAAATTAAAAAATACAAATACTAACTAATTTAGGACTTACAGGGCTTTCCTCCGATGCTTACACTTTTTAAAGAGATGGTTTGGTTTCTAAAATTGAAATTTCCAGTTATGAGAATGTTGGTGAAAGCTTTTGCAACCGAGTTGATGACGTCAGGACCTTTGCCGACCTCAACAGAAAAACTGACGCTCAGGCTGTCTCCTCTGTTGATCAAATTAACGTTATTAATGGCAAGAGTTATTTCCCATATCATGTTGAAACATGAGGTTCATCCTCGAATGTGTTGGAATATTTTAAAATATATTAACTGTTCTTAAAATGATATGGGGTTTGGGGGGGCGGGGAGGACACATTTTGTTAGGAAAATATTTTTATTTATAAGATCAAATGATTTGAACAATTAAAATCATTCTTTTAAAACGTAGTGGCTGTTTGGACCCGGAAAGAGTGAGAGGCTCGCTTTATTAAAATGTAAGACAAAACTTGGTATCAAATGAATGAAAATTGAATGGGCTACATGTTTGTAAACTCACTTCTTCAGTTTAACTTAAATAAACTACCACAAATGATATCCGAATGGCATTGTCTCTAAACGGACCTGGGTCCGAATTGTCGCAGCATTCTTTAAATTCCAATGCTTGTAACTTGGGAAGGGAATGACATGGCAGCATGAACATTTGACAGGTTTATTTATAGAAAGAAAATATTTGAACCCATTTGATGTAGGGAAAATTGGAGCTGACAGTAATTTGGGGAAAATGGAAGCTGACTGTAATTTGGGGAAAATGCGAGCTGACTGTAATTTGAGGAAAATGGGAGCTGACTGTAATTTGGGGAAAATGGAAGCTGGGTTTATGTTTTGAATTAATTGACACATTTTACCTATCAATATTTTCTGACTACATATGTCTTGTATTGTTTGATATCACCCAAATCTTTTACAAGGCTCATGTTTTAATATAAAATCAATGTTTAAAAATTACAGCTTTTCTTAACAGTGACAGAGGGGTACTTACATGGAATAAGCCTCACTTCCTCTTTGCAAACTGAGGGTTCTAACACCTGGAGATGTGTTCACTGCTGTTATATTTGTCACATCCACTCTTAGGACATTTACGTTTGAACTTAAAATCGTCTGGAGCTAAAGACAAAAAAGAAATTACAAAACATTGGGTTTAACATACACAATCTGTAATGTCTTAATGGTTGAAATTTCAAATCACCAGTATTTATAATGTGCGCTATTTTAGTGCATTCTATGGTTTTAAAAAACCAACTTGATGCTAACTATGCCACCATATAGAGGATATAGAAGACAACATTGGTGCTAACTATGCCACCATATAGAAGACATATAAAAAAACATTGGTGCTAACTATGCCACCATATAGAAGACATAAAAAAAAACATTGGTGCTAACTATGCCACCATATAGAAGACATAAAAAAAAACATTGGTGCTAACTATGCCACCATATAGAAGACATATAAAAAAACATTGGTGCTAACTATGCCACCATATAGAAGACATAAAAAAAACATTGGTGCTAACTATGCCACCATATAGAAGACATACAAAAAAACATTGGTGCTAACTATGCCACCATATAGAAGACATATAAAAAAACATTGGTGCTAACTATGCCACCATATAGAAGACATATAAAAAACATTGGTGCTAACTATGCCACCATATAGAAGACATAAAAAAACATTGGTGCTAACTATGCTACCATATAGAAGACATATAAAAAACATTGGTGCTAACTATGCCACCATATAGAAGACATAAAAAAAACATTGGTGCTAACTATGCTACCATATAGAAGACATATAAAAAAACATTGGTGCTAACTATGCTACCATATAGAAGACATATAAAAAACATTGGTGCTAACTATGCCACCATATAGAAGACATAAAAAAACATTGGTGCTAACTATGCCACCATATAGAAGACATATAAAAAACATTGGTGCTAACTATGCCACCATATAGAAGACATAAAAAAACATTGGTGCTAACTATGCTACCATATAGAACATTCAAAAAAAAACATTGGTGCTAACTATGCCACCATATAGAAGACATATAAAAACATTGGTGCTAACTATGCCACCATATAGAAGACATAAAAAAACATTGGTGCTAACTATGCTACCATATAGAACATTCAAAAAAAAAAGATTGGTGCTAACTATGCCAACATATAGAAGACATTAAAAAAAAACATATGAGCTAAAAAAAATTTGTCAACTCACAAATTTTTCCATTTCAATTTTAAGGTTTGCATGGGCTGCCGAAGTGACATCCAATTCTTCCTGGGTTACAGTGTAAGTAAATGCTATGGACGCACCCCATGTTAATAGTGCTGAAATTAAAAAAAGTCGTCGAAAACAAAAATTAAGGTTTACATGTTATTATTTGTTGTTGAAGTATATGTGTATTTGACGTCTTCCAATGGCCCAGAACTTTATTAGTCCTATTGCTCGATCAAGTTGACGAAATAAGAATTAAGTATGACCTTCTCGTCCTCAGACACATGCTGAGTCTGCAGCACTGAAAACCCCTGCATAGGTTTCGGTTGTCTTTTGCATCCAAATAGTTAAATGAATAAAACTTTTCCTGCCATACAAAAACCGCAATGCATCAAAAATTAAATACGTAATTATAGTCCTACAAAATAAGGGATCGATAAAAAATGCAGCCCCCCCCCCACCCCCAACGAAAAAAAAAAAAAGGACCAACCCTCCATTCCTTTTTCCTAAGCCCGTTTGTTGCAGTTGCCAAATGCTCATTCACAAAAATAATAAATATTTAACCATTCCTTTTCATAATGATAGTTTTTAAATAATTTTCTCTTTAAATATTCTAACGGAAATTACCGGTATAACAAAGAATTACTCACATTGTGCAGTTGTTGTTCCTCCTTGGGTAATTGTTGTTGATGGTTCAACATGACGTGTTATGGTGGTTGTATCATCTAATGTTATTGTTCTGGTAGTTGTATAATCGTGTGTTGATGTTGTGGTTGCAATATCATCTTGTGTTGTTGCGGTACTTGTATAATCTTGTGTTGTTGTGGTAGTTGTGTCATCTTGTGTTATTGTAGTAGTTATATCATCTTGTAATGTTGTGGTAGTTGTCTCATCTTGTGTTGTTGTAGTAGTTGTATCATCTTGTGTTGTTGTGGTACTTGTATGATCTTGTGTTGTTGTGGTAGTTGTGTCATCTTGTGTTGTTGTAGTAGTTGTATCATGTTGTGATGTTGTGGTAGTTGTCTCATCTTGTGTTGTTGTAGTAGTTGTATCATCTTGTGTTGCTGTGGTAGTTGTATCATCTTGTGTTGTTGTTGTAGCATCTTGTGTTGTTGTGGTAGTTGTATCATCTTGTGTTGTTGTGGTAGTTTTATCATCTTGTGTTGTTGTTGTAGCATCTTGTTCTGTTGGCGTAGTTGTCTCATCTTGTGTGGTTGTTGTTGTTGTATCATCTTGTGTTATTGTAGTAGTTGTATCATCTTGTGTTGTTGTGGTAGTTGTATAATCTTGTGTTGTTGTGGTAGTTGTGTCATCTTGTGTTGTGGTTGTAGTTGTATCATCTTGTGTTGTTGTTGTATCATCTTGTGTTTTTGTTGTAGTAGTTGTATCATCTTGTGTTGTTGTAGTTGTTGTATCTTCCTGTGTTTTAATTGTTATAGTTGTATCACCTGGCATTGCAGTTGTAGTAGTTGTATCATCTTGTGGTGTTCTTTCATCTTCATCATCTGGTGCTGTTGTTGATGTTGTAGTTTTATCATCTAGTGTTGTGATAATTGTGTCAATTTTTGTTGTAATGTTAGTATCATCTGTTATTGATGTACTTGATTTATCATCTTCAGTTGTCGTTGCTATTATACTTCCTTGAGCTATTTTGGTAGTTGTATCATCTTGTGTTGTTGTGGTAGTTGTATCATCTTGTGTTGTTGTTGTAGTCGTTGTATCATCTTGTGTTGTTGTTGTAGTCGTTGTATCATCTTGTGTTGTTGTTGTGGTAGTTGTATCATCTTGTGTTGTTGTTGTAGTCGTTGTATCATCTTGTGTTTTTGTTGTGGTAGTTGTATTATCTTGTGTTGTTGAGGTAATTGAATCATTTTGTGTTGTTGTAGTAGGTGTATCATCTTGTGTTGTTGTAGTAATTGTGTCATCTTGTGTTGTTGTAGTAGCTGTATCATCTTGTGTTGTTGTGGTAACTGTCTCATCTTGTGTTGTTGTTGTAGTTGTCTCATCTTGTGTTGTTGTAGTCGTTGTATCATCTTGTGTTGTTGTGGTAGTTGTATCATCTTGTGTTGTTGTGGTAGTTGTATAATCTTGTGTTGTTGTTGTGGTAGTTGTATCATCTTGTGATGTTGTGGTAGTTGAATCATCTTGTGTTGTTGTAGTAGTTGTATCATCTTGTGCTGATGAGGTAGCTGTATCATCTTGTGTTGTTGAGGTTGTTGAATCATTTTGTGTTGTTCTAGTAGTTGTATCATCTTGTGTTGTTGTGATAGTTGTGTCATCTTGTGTTGTTGTAGTAGTTGTGTCATCTTGTGTTGTTGTAGTAGTTGTATCATCTTGTGTTGTTGTGGTAGTTGTATCATCTTGTGTTTTTGAGGTGATTGTATCATCTTGTGTTGTTAGGGTAGTTGTATCATCTTGTGTTGTTGTGGTAGTTGTATCATCTTGTGTGGTTGTGGTAGTTGTATCATCTTGTGTTGTTGTGGTAGTTGAATCATCTTGTGTTGTTGTAGTAGTTGTATCATCTTGTGCTGATGTTGTGGTAGTTGTATCATCTTGTGTTGTTGTGGTAGTTGTATCATCTTGTGTTGTTGTAGTAGTTGTATCATCTTGTGGTTTTGTGGTAGTTGTATCATCTTGTGTTGTTGTGGTAGTTGTATCATCTTGTGTTGTTGTGGTAGTTGTATCATCTTGTGTTTTTGTAGTAGTTGTATCATCTTGTGTTGTTGTTGTGGTAGTTGTATCATCTTGTGTTGTAGTTGTGGTAGTTGTATCATCTTGTAATGTTGTGGTAGTTGTATCATCTTGTGGTTTTGTGGTAGTTGTATCATCTTGTGTTGTTGTGGTAGTTGAAAAATTTTGTGTTGTTGTAGTAGGTGTATCATCTTGTGTTGTTGTGGTAGTTGTCTCATCTTGTGTTGTTGTGGTAGTTGTATCATCTGGTGTTGTTGTAGTAGTTGTATCATGTTGTGTTGTTGTGGTAGTTGTATCATCTTGTGTTGTTGTGGTAGTTGTATCATCTTGTGTGGTTGTGGTAGTTGTATCATCTTGTGTTGTTGTGGTAGTTGAATCATCTTGTGTTGTTGTAGTAGTTGTATCATCTTGTGCTGATGTTGTGGTAGTTGTATCATCTTGTGTTGTTGTGGTAGTTGTATCATCTTGTGTTGTTGTAGTAGTTGTATCATCTTGTGGTTTTGTGGTAGTTGTATCATCTTGTGTTGTTGTGGTAGTTGTATCATCTTGTGTTGTTGTGGTAGTTGTATCATCTTGTGTTTTTGTAGTAGTTGTATCATCTTGTGTTGTTGTTGTGGTAGTTGTATCATCTTGTGTTGTAGTTGTGGTAGTTGTATCATCTTGTAATGTTGTGGTAGTTGTATCATCTTGTGTTATTGTTGTGGTAGTTGTATCATCTTGTGTTGTTGTTGTAGTAGTTGTTTCATCTTGTGTTGTTGTTGTGGTAGTTGTATCATCTTGTGTTGTTGTTGTAGTAGTTGTATCATCTTGTGTTGTTGCATTAGTTGTATCATCTTGTGTTGTTGTGGTAGTTGTATCATCTTGTGTTGTTGTTGTGGTAGTTGTATCATCTTGTGTTGTTGTGGTAGTTGTATCATCTTGTGTTGTTGTGGTAGTTGTATGATCTTGTGTTGTTGTGGTCGTTGTATCATCTTGTGTTCTTTTAATAGTTGTATCATCTTGTGTTGTTGTAGTAGTTGTCTCATCTTGTGTTGTTGTGGTAGTTGTCTCATCTTGTGTGGTTGAGGTAGTTTTTTCATCTTGTGTTATTGTAGTAGCTGTATCATCCTTTGTTGTTGTGGTAGTTGTATAATCTTGTGTTGTTGTGGTATTTGTATCATCTTGTGTTGTTGTGGTAGTTGTATAATCTTGTGTTGTTGTGGTAGTTGTGTCATCTTGTGTTGTTGAAGTAGCTGTATCATCTTGTGTAGTTGTAGTAGTTGTCTCATCTTGTGTTGTTGTATTAGTTGTGTCATCTTGTGTTGTTGTAGTAGCTGTATCATCTTGTGTTGTTGTAGTAGCTGTATCATCTTGTGTTGTTGTTGTGGTAGCTGTATCATCTTGTGCTGTTGTGGTAGTTGTATCATCTTGTGTTGTACTGATATGTATATCATCTTGTGTTGTTTTGGTCGTTGTATCATCTTGTGTTGTTGTTGTGGTAGTTGTATCATCTTGTGTTGTTGTGGTAGTTGAATAATTTTGTGTTGTTGTAGTAGGTGTATCATCATGTGTTGTTGTGGTAGTTGTATGATCTTGTGCTGTTGAGGTAGTTGTATCATCTTGTGTTGTTGTAGTAGTTGTATCATCTTGTGTTGTTGTAGTAGTTGTATCATCTTGTGTTGTTGTAGTAGTTGTATCATCTTGTGTTATTGTAGTAGTTGTATCATCTTGTGTTGTTGTAGTAGTTGTATAATCTTGTGTTTTTGTTATAGTTGTATCATCTTGTGTTGTTGGGCTAGAAGTATCATCTTGTGTTGTTGTAGTAGTTGCGTCATCTTGTGTTGTTGTAGTAGCTGTATCATCTTGTGTTGTTGTGTTAGTTGTATCATCTTGTGTTCTTGTAATAGTTGTATCATCTTGTGTTGTTGTGGTAGTTGTATCATCTGGTGTTGTTGTGATAGTTGTATCATCTTGTGTGGTTGTGGTAGTTGTATCATCTTGTGTTGTTGTGGTAGTTGTATCATCTTGTGTTGTTGTTGTGGTAGTTGTATCATCTTGTGTTGTTGTGGTAGTTGTATCATCTTGTGTTGTTGTGGTAGTTGTATCATTTTGTGTTGTTGTTGTGGTAGTTGTATCATCTTGTGTTGTTGTGGTAGTTGTATCATCTTGTGTTGTTGTAGTAGTTATATCATCTTGTGTTGTTGTTGTAGTTGTATCATCTTGTGTTGTTGTTGTGGTAGTTGTATCATCTTGTGTTGTTGTTGTAGTTGTATCATCTTGTGCTGTCGTTGTTGTAGTTGTATCATCTTGTGTTGTTGTGGTAGTTGTATCATCTTGTGTTGTTGTGGTAGTTGTATCATCTGGTGTATTCAAGGCTGTTGTAGTTTCCTCTGTTATTGTGTTACATAATATATCATCGGGTGTGTTTGTGTCGGTTGTATCCTCTGGTGTATTTGTAGTTGTAGTGGTTTGTTGTGTTGTTGCTGTAGATGTATCATCTGTAATATTTGTGATTGCTGTAGTTTCTCGTGTTATTTTGGTTGCTGTATCATCTAGGATGTTTGTGTCAGCTTTATTATTGTATGTATTTCTTTCAATTCTATTATCTGGTGTCTTTTTAACTGTTCTACATTTTTGTGTTGATGCTGCAGTTTTATCATCTGCAGTACTTTTGGTTGTTGTAGTTTGTTGTATTTTTGCCGTAGTTGTATCATCTGGTGTTTTTGTGTCAGTGGTATCATTTGGTGTTTTTGTGGTTGTTGTAGTTTCTTGTGTTGTTGTGGTAGTTGTATCATCTGGTGGGTTTGTGCCAGTTGTATCATCTGGTGTATTCAAGGCTGTTGTAGTTTTTTGTGTTATTTTGGTAGTTGTATCATCTGGTGTGTGTGAGCCAGTTGTATCATCTGGTGTGTGTGTGCCAGTTGTATCATCTGGTGTATTCAAGGCTGATGTAGTTTCTTGTGTTATTGTGGTAGTTGTATCATCTGGTGTGTGTGAGCCAGTTGTATCATCTGGTGTATTCAAGGCTGATGTAGTTTCTTGTGTTATTGTGGTATTTGTATCATCTAGTGTGTATGAGCCAGTTGTATCATCTGGTGTATTCAAGGCTGTTGTAATTTCTTCTGTTATTGTGTTACATAATATATCATCGGGTGTGTTTGTGTCGGTTGTATCCTCTGGTGTATTTGTAGTTGTAGTGGTTTGTTGTGTTGTTGCTGTAGATGTATCATCTGTAATATTTGTGATTGCTGTAGTTTCTCGTGTTATTTTGGTTGCTGTATCATCTAGGATGTTTGTGTCAGCTTTATTATTGTATGTATTTCTTTCAATTCTATTATCTGGTGTCTTTTTAACTGTTCTACATTTTTGTGTTGTTGCTGTAGTTGTATCATCTGATGTGTTTGTGTCTGTTCCATCACTGTTTGTATTCAAGGTTGTTCCAGTATATATGGGAGTTGAGCTGCTGGCGCCTGAGACAGAAAGATGGAATTACGAAATATTTAAGGTGCTAAAAGATTAATAAATTATATATACATATTTAATTTTTTCTCCTTATCTTAGGGGTCGTTCGAAAATTACGTCACCCTAATGGGAGGGAGGGTTTGGGGAATTTTTTTACCATTTTCGATAGGGGGGGGGGCATAAAAAATGTACGACGACACAAAAAAATCTAAATTTGTCTAATTTAAAAAAGTCTATATTCAATTAATTTTAAAACATTAATTTGAGATCGAAATTGCCTCAGGTATTATAGGTACCGTGAACCTTGGTCACGCAGACCTTCTGCGCATATAGAAAAATGACGCAAAATCTGGCCATTTTACATTGGGCTCGGCAAAGACTTCGTTGTTTTACGTCACATTTTTCTAATAATACAATACAAATGATGGTTGTTTTCTATTTTTTTAGGTATGGCGCGACACTAAGTGTGTGTGTGTGTGTGTTTGGTGGGGGGGGGGGGTTGTAAATAATTTGCGACACTTTGTGATATCGGGGGAGGTGAGTCTGAAAAGGTCATTTTTTTTGCGTGCCGTAATTTGCGAACGACCGCCTTAGACAGAGAATTTCATGAGATATTGTTCCTTTGCTTTAAATCTCAGTTTATTAAATGGTGTTCCAAATAAATTCTCCTGTCATCGATAAAAGCATATTTTACCAAATAATATGCTTTTAAATATTTCAGATAATAATTAAATTAATTAAATTCATGTCTAACCTATGTATCTTTGGAACAATGATGTGCTTTTATGTTATGTCTACATTCATTTTTTTTGGGGTAAGCATGTCCACTTCTGAGACCTTACATTCTCTGTTCCAGAATTATTTTCACTCGCTTTTTATTAAAGAAAGCGAAAATTCTTATAGGTGTGAAAACATAAGTCACTACAGCACAGAGATTGGAACCGAACCGAGCACACCGAACCGAACCGACCAAACACATCGAACTCGGACCCTGCAGACGACTGAACTCGAAACGAACCCTAACATCAACGTCGCTTACCAAAACGAATCTATCATAATTAAAACCAACCATGTTTGACGAAGGGTCACACGACAACATACGTCATAAAAGCTTATATTTTAATTGAAACCAGAAAATCCAAATTATACCAAATTATTATTTTTTTTTTTTTTGTAAACCAAGAATATATTTTTTTAAAATAATCTCCTAAACACCCCCGCAGCCCCCGGAACACCCCCCATCCAGAGGCGTAGTGAGGGGGGCAGGGGGGGCAGATGTCCCCGGGCGCAAGCTAGTTAGAGGCGCCAAAATGTGCTTTGATATTATATTATTGGTAAAAGTAATGCGTTTTAAGAGTTGAAAAAAAGAAAAGGGGGCGCTTTAAAATGGATCTTGTCCCCGGGCGCGAATCTTGTCCCCGGGCGCCAAGCGCCCTCGCTACGCCTCTACCCCCAACACACTTTCGCGCCTGCGCTTCATTGGGACTAACGTGTGACAAATCCAAGCCACAACACTATGTTGCCGACGTTGTTTCACCCATTGGTCAGCAACTTGAAGTGTTTCAAAAAAAAAAAAAGAGAGTTTGAGATAATAGGCCCATTTATTCATCAATCTCCCTCGGGGCCCTAATCGACATGTCTTTTGTGGTGCCCTGATTAAGAGGCGCTGACACGAACACCCCCCCCCCTTATCTTCTTAAATTTCTTAAAGGAATAGGTTTGTATAAATATTTTTTTAACTGATGTCCGATATGGACTCGGAATTGTTATAGACAACCTTTTTATATTACGCATGTCCCTAAAATTTCTATGAGTTTTATGTTACCTATGTTCCTAAACGTCTCTATGATTTTCCCCCAAATGCTTTTACGTCAGATATGAAGTTCCAAATGAGTGTAAGGGGTTCCTACAATACAATTTTCTTATCATGGCCAAATCTGTAGTCCTACAACAAGGCTTGGGTTACAAGAAAGCAACTCTGTAAATTGGTTCACCTAGTCCAAACTTGTTCAACATACGTTTCATAATCCCTTTTAAAAATTAGAGGTGGATTTCAATTTAATCATATCCACATCTTTTTTGTGCGTATGTTTAAAAAAGGTTGTGGAAGGGGTGGGGGGGGGGTGGTGCCCAGTTTTATTTTGAAGAAAAAGATTTATCTTTTGCGTTTCTCGGCCAATTTTTACGGGACAATTTAAAAAAAACAAATTTTGTTTTTTGCCCAACCTAAAACAATCACTGCTGTATAGTGTTAAAGATTAAGTTCTTTTTAGCGCCAATGGCTCCAACAGTAAAAATTTAAAATGCAACATCTTTGCGAATTCCTTCTCATTTTAATGGGATACATTTGATAACAAACTGAATATTTATCTGAATGATTTGCCCACCGTCTTAGCCGTAAAACTAAAATCCCCCCCCCCCTGTGAATGAGTATAGCCTACTACTTATTTAAAGACACATCTATTCGCAAACACCTTCTGGGATGATTGTCTACCTTATTTTCCAGTTAATGCATAATGGCTGTGTTGCTTAGGGTTGAAATGGCTTGAAAGACTTTGCCATTGTATGCTTGTAATTAGTTTTTGTAGTGTTGTGTTTGTTTTAAATGTGGTAAATTATAGATTTGTTTTTTGTTGACTTTGTACCGCGCTTCGAGCCTTTGGGGATGAAGCGTGTTTTTGAAATGAACTCTATTATTATTATTATTATTATTTTAAAGGATTAGCATCCATAGCCTTTGCTTTGGGGATTTAAATAAGACATATTTTTAAAGTTAGATTTGGTTTTTAAAACCTACTTATATATTAACTATAAGGGGCTGGTCCGAAAACTCAATGTTTTCAAGAGTTATTATTAGTCTGTTGGTTTTTGTTTTTAGAAGAAAATTTTTAATTGTAAATTTGCGAAGTTTTTTTTCTACTTATTACGCTGATGACGCTTCACAATAGAAGTTTTTTCGAATACGAAACCGAGCAAAGATTCGCCGTTTAATGAAACCGTAGTCTTTCAATAAACAGAAATTAACGTTGTACAATTTTAACAAACTACAGTTCATTGCGTTATATATTGGGCGGTAAACCAGTTTTCCGAAAGGAAAAAAAAACGGTATAAAATCCATACTAATTACCGAACCCGGACCTAAGTTGTTTCCGAACCGAAACCGATCTTGAAAAAGAGGGTTTGATTTCCAACTCTACTAAAGCAAGAATGGCATTCGGACTTACTCCCATTGTCATTGGCATTCTCTATATTTAAAAACAAACAATTTAATAAAGTTTGAATTACCTTGAGCAGATCCTGACCATATTGGTAAGAGAAGTAGCAGTGTCCATATCACCACCCCCATCTTTAACAGAATTCACTAAGTCTGTGATGTTTGAAAGGTAAACATTCATTTCAAAAACAATTACCATGCGTTATTTTTCTTCAAATAACTACATGCTTTACATTTGTAGCACACATACTAATTACATTATGAAATAAATACCTCTAGAGAATTATTTTTTTTTTCATAACTTGATTAAAATTAAATATTAGATAATTTTTACTCATATTTCTCTGCAAATTGAGGGACATATTCATACACTTTAAAAAAAAATATATTTAAACTATAAAAAAAATTACTAATTTCCACAAAAGTTATGAGATTTTCGACGAAAGAATAAAATTAATGTCTTCATTAAATTTTTCTTTTAAACTTTAATTTAAAACTACTTTATCTATAAAATAGGACATCCCATGAAAAAACACACATTCATATAATGGTGACAATTTCTATTCCATATTTCTTTTCAAAAGAGCAGATACAATAATAAACACTCCCTTTGGATTGTGTGTCGTCTTACCCAATGAGATTTGATTTTATTTGGGTTATTTTTGACTTAAGCTCTAAAAAAATGGTGCTAACTTTTTTTTGTGTGTGGCAATTTAAACCATAAATTTCCAGGATTTTTTTATTATTTCTTTTGGTTGGGTTGGCTATTTATTGGGCCATTTCAGGGTGTGGCTACAAAGATAAGACAGATTTTTGATGAGTTATTTTATTAAAACAGATAAGGTAACATATTTTTTTCAAATTATATATTTTTATAAAGTTATAATGAGTTGAAATGGAATTTAGGACGAATATTCAAATTTAAAAATATGAATTCAAAATAGTGAAAATTAATTATTATTTTTTTGCTTTTTACCGTTAATGAGAAAAATATAACGGAAATATTGGAGAAAAAAATATTTTTGGTTTAGGCTTGAAATAAAAAGACAGAGAAATTAAAAAAATATATATATACATTATTGTTATTCTTCAGGTTTCCCTTTGCCCTTTGTATCTCTCTTATTGCTTCAAACTGAAGGCAGCCCTCCCAGTATTTCTATGGGACAATGAAAAAGACGTTTCGGATATTGCCTGAGCAGACGAGACAAAGGCACGAAACAATTAAGAATTAGATATAAATATCTTATGTGTCAGAGGATATTGAGATTGGACAATATCAAGTAAGCTACTTAGCCACTGACAGCTATATCAAGAAGCTACCAGTTAGAATCAGGAAGCAACCGTCCATTTTTTTTAAAAAACAAGATATAAAGTCATAAATGTTTTGTTTTTTATTATCCTGGATTAACAGGGTCTTATCACATGGCATGTACAGTAGTTCCTCGACATGGACACACTAGGCCTTAGAACCTGGAGTCACAGGGTCATATCACATGATATGTACAGCAGTCCCTCGACATGGACACACTAGGCCTTAGAACCCATGATTCACAGGGTCATATCACATGATATGTACAGCAGTCCCTCGACATGGACACACTAGGCATTAGAACCTGGAGTCACAGGGTCCTATCACATGATATGTACAGCAGTCCCTCGACAGGGACACACTCGGCCTTAGAACCCAGGAATTGCTTGGGAGCACAATGCAACGCCGACCGAAATCGTCATTTGACTTACCATGAGAGAAATGAAGGCAGGGTGCCCAAAACGTAGACACCCTTTTTATTGATAACGTAATACATGGAGGCAGGGCCGGAGGGTGAAGGGAACACTTGCCCAAGGGGGAAAAATCAGGGGGCGCCAAAACCGTCCATAGAAATAACATTTAAAATGAGTTAAATGATAACATCCAATGTTCTTCACAGAGACAGGTGGCGCCATAATCGTAGTTTTACCAGACGCCCCTGGTGACACGTTTTTCATACATTGAGGGGGAGGGGGGTGGCATTTTCAGGTTACGACCGAGGTGCCAATTTGCTTGAGCTTGACCCTGCATTGATGTATACGATTTTCAAAACGGTTTTTTCTTTAAAAAAAAAAAGATGTTGGCAAAAACAAAGCTCAATAATATCTTGGAAACAAAATGTTCACTGACTGTGTTGAATAAATGTGTCTGATCCCGACAAAGCCTACACTAAATGACTTGGTTTAGGTGCTCTATAAATGAGTTTTAAATTGTTGGAAAAAAGGGACATCCTTTAATCAATTTACCGTAAGAGGTGTTGACAAAATTATAAATACGCCATGCATCTCATTTTGAGATCCGTTAAAGTTAAACTGTTGCTACATTTTATTGCCGCAATACAACTTTACAGGCAAACTCTGAAGGAGCTGATTTTTTGCGAATACTAAAAAATATAACATTTTTTTTATTGAGGTTCAAATATCTTTATATTGTAACGGCCATAAAAGAAAACAGAAGGAAGTAAAGACATTCTTAGTGTCTACCAGTTTCGTTACTGAGTTGGATTCTAAGTAAGCTACTCGTCTGTGTTCGGTTCGTGCTCGTAAAACAGTCAAACCGGTGGCCGTGTTTGCCATAAAGTTATGTCTTAGGCAATCGGAGATGTGACAGGCGCGTAGCGCGATCAACACAGGGGAACTGGGATCGCATCAGCAGAGTAGAGAGTAGAGAAGCTTTAAAGGGGAGGGGGGTGGAGGGTTGTGGACCTGCCTGGGCGAGACCTTAGGTGTCAGGGACCTTCTGCTATCTGGTGTTGAGTCTCGTTGTATGAGTCACGTTGTCTGAATCACCCTGTATAAGTCACGTTGTCTGAGTCTCGCTGTCCGAGTCTCGCTGTCTGAGTCACGTTGTCTGAATCACGTTCTCTGAGTCACGTTGTCTGAGTCTCGCTGTCCGAGTCTCATTATCTGAATCACGCTGTATGAGTCACGTTGTATGAGACACGTTGTATGAGTCACGTTGTATGAGTCACGTTGCATGAGTCACGTTGTATGTGTCACGTTGTCTGAGTCTAGTTGTCTGAGTCTCGTTGTGTGAGTCACGTTGTATGAGTCTCATTGTCTGAGTCACGTTGTCTGATTCACGTTGTCTGAATCCCGTTGTCTGAGTCACGTTGTATGAGTCACATTGTATTGAGTCACGTTGCATGAGTCACGTTGTATGAGTCGCGTTGTCTGAGTCACGTTGTATGAGTCACGTTGCATTGAGTCACGTTGTCTGAGTCACATTGTATGACGCTCGTTGCATGAAAGTGGTTCAGCTCTCGGGCATTGTTTTGGTGCCCTATCCACATTTATCATGCACAGACTCTGTGGCGTGCCTTGACTAAACACAGCCTGGGGCAAACGCCCTAACGTGCGCCCGCCATCTTTTAAAAAGCCCACACACTTTGCAGTAAGGTACGCCCACTGCATAAGGCAGCACATGGCACAGAATCACACCCCCCCCTAAAGACATCTCTGGGGCATCTTTTCAAAGCTTGCCCTGGCTTTTTCTGTGATGACGCTTTGTTGCAGTAAGCTTCCAAGTCTTCCGCCATCGACTTTAACTTTTGGCTCATCATAAGGCTTTCCAAGAGCTGGCTGGTGAAGACCCAAGTCCTAATCTTGTCCTTATGGACGCCCAAGTTAGGCCAGACATTAAAGATATCAATGACACTGCATTGCGTATCTGCTTTTGAAACCGGATTTAAAGGACAAGGTCGTCGGAAAAGAAGAAAAATCCGGGATGATTTCAGACATGAGGTTATTTAATTTTGGCCACTTCGTTAGCGGCCAATGCATGCGCTCCAAAGTACACAAAACTAACCAGACCAGCAGGTTAACAAGTTGAAATTTCCATTTAAGATGCACAGTATGCAGCATAGCGATGTAAGATGATGTAATTTGAACAGCATGGGCATAGTGCAGGGTAAGACAAGGGGGGTAACGTTGTGATAAAAGAGGTAATGTTGTAAGGAGAGGGGAGTGATGTGAATGAGGGGGTAGTGTTGTTATTTAGCGGGTAGTGTTGTAATTGAGTGGGTAGTGTTGTGAGTTGTGATTAAGGGGATAGTGTTCTGAATGAGGGTTAGTGTTGAAAAAAGACTTGGCTTGAGTTTAATGGGGGAAAGAAAACAAATAATTTTTTTTTCTTTGCGTCAGAAAAAAAAAGAGGAAAGAATATCTTCAAAGACACACATAAAGTTGGTGAAGCATATAGCAAAGTATCGAGTGTTGTGACACTCCCATGCACACGAAGGATTCCTGCAAGAAGCCCCAAGAACAACTGCTTCAGAACTTAAGAGTCAATCTAGAAAAGCTCAGGTCACCAATGCGCTTTCAGATGTACGATAGATTATCCCTTTCACCTAACACAAACGATAATTCTGCACCACAGTTGGTCTCATCAGCCCTCTGGGCACCCACAGACATATAAAGCCACGACTTCATGACCCCAGGTGTCCTCGTCCAGTTGTTAGACGATAGACAATCGAATAAAATTGACCTAAAACTGTTGTGGTCCTGAAATGTTTTGATGCAATTTATCATGGACACGATCAATTATTATTGATTCGCGATGTCTAGATGATAGGTTTACATTAACTTCGCTTGGAAATGGATACTCTTTCGTAAGCGATAGAGTTTAATTAGTGTACCCCGTTCTGGAACCAGCTCCCCTTCCATATCCGTCATTGTGAAACCTCGTCCATTTTCAAAAAGTCCCTTAAAACTCATCTGTTTAGGTGCGCCTATGACCTGTGATGCACCCTCCTGCCCTGCCTCATTTTCTGTCTTGGGTTGATCCTGTAGTATAGGCCAAAACGTGCCAAAGTGTCCTCGTTTTATAGCCATTTTCATTGTTTCTATAGTATAGTAGTTACTATCCTAGTGTCTCATTTTTATTTTACTTAGTTTACATGTTTTTAATAATTATAAAGCGCTTAGAGCTTTATGGAAAGCGCTATATAAAAATGCCTAAATAAATAAATAATTTGTATGCAATATTTAAAACGACCCTCTTTGATTCACTGAATTACTAAATTGAATTAATTTTTTTTTAAATAATTGATTTTTAAAATGTTAATTATTATTTTATATTATTTATTTTGTTGTTTTTTCTCTATTGTTTCTTTCTTTGTTTTTTTGTTTTGTTTTGTTTTGTTTTGTTTTGTTTTTTGGTTTTTTTTTTTCAGCTTAGGGGATCCCCCTAATTTGACGTAATTTATGACACGTTAAAAAGGGTGACACATTGACAGATAATTTAGGGGACAGGGCAGATAAATAAAGTAGGATTAGAAGATTGGACTTGGGGTGTGATTGAGTTTGGAAGCTGAGGGGGAGGGGTGTGAGCTGAGAGATGGGCTGGGTGTATGGTTTTAGGGGAGTCGTTTCAGAAATGTGTGTGGTAGCATCACATTTTAAAAAAACGAGGTAGTAATTTGGGTGGGTGGCCGGAAAAGGGGGGGGGGCAGGAGGGAGACTGAGTCCAACGGCACTGTGCATCGCCTAGGTAATACATATTACTTGCTCTGGAACTACGTTTTTAAACCTCCTAAAATATATAAATATTTATTTTGTTTTAAAAAATGATACAAATCAAAGATAAATAATTTCAATGCTCTAGTGATTGGGGGCAATTAACCACGAAATCAAATACTACTGTACTTATTTTTCTCAGCGCAAGAAACAATTGAACTCTACAAGACAATCACCCTGAACTACTTTCGTGGCCGTTCAAAGCACTTTTCCGTGAGCCTGACCACATCTGAATGTACTCTCTGATCCCGCAGCCGACTGTACTGAGTGCTGCAGGTCAACACTGAGAGGTCAGGCGTATGGATATGTGGTATGCGTTATTGTGCTTGTTTTTATATTTATTTAATAACTCTTATTTTTAAAAACGCATTTCACTTATTCGAAAAAGTACAACTTGGGAAAAAAAATAATAATAAAAACCACAAGTTCTTTAGAACAAAAATAATAAAGACCAGGTGAGTTGGCAAGTTGTGTTTATTTTGTATTTAAATTTATTTATAGCCACATTAAAAGAATTATAATAAATCAAGTCCATTGACTGACCATAAGAATTATGAGAATAATACAATATATTTCATGGCGATATTTTATATAAGTATACACAAAAAATACATTAAAAAAAAAAACATTATAAAAAAAAAGTGAATTAAAAAAAAATAATTAACAATTTAAAATAATTCCGTCAGAAAGTAGCTGACGGTGACCATCTGTGTATCTTTTCTGTACTCCACCCCATGAAATTACAGATAGTATTTATTTGGTGTTGACTGCGTAAATTCAACTCCATGAATACCAGTCTCCCGATTACAGAGCCAACTCCTTACATTTGTTCACTTCTTCCCGAAGGCTCTTTAATAAGAAGAAACCATTTTTTAAATTTCATTTTTAACATGTCCAGATCCCCACAACAGCAAGATCCTGTATTGTGTGTTAGCGTAGGATTTTGTTACCGTGACGTGACTCTGGCAGCATTCGGTGACAGCATTTAGGCGTCACAAAAACAAGGCACGCCAGTACAACCACTGACGCCACTACGGGGTGTTGTCGCCCTTGGGAGATCCTCTTTCATCCCATAAGGTGGTATTCCAACAGTGGATCACATCTAGAAAGCATCACAACCCTGTCAAGAAATTGACCTTGTCATCTTATTGTGTACTCGGAATCAGCGGCTTAAGGAGAAAAAAAAGGGGGGGGGAGGGAGAAGGGGGCGATTCATCCCGAGTGGCACCATCGGCATTGGGCTTTTTGTACACTAACCCTTGCAACGTCACTTCACGGAATTTCAGTGTCTGGAGCAATGGGATATCAAGGCAACTTGTGTAAGATATACCTCGATGTTTTTCTAGTTCATGTCACTCAAAGCTATACTCTCTAAATGAGTGGTTTTTTGTAAGCAGAGCTCCTGCAGCCAGTGATTTTCCTTTTTTTTTTTATATTTTCAAGCCGACTGATGGACTCTAAATTTCTCGTCTTTATGTTCGTGGGGGGGGGGGCGCTTACTGTCCACCACTCCTGACAATCGCCTACACATTTAGCAGTGGTTGCGTGGTTACCACGCTGACAGCTCGAACTTTCTACTGAAAAGAAGTAGGCTACATCTTGATAGGATGACTTCAACTAGAAAATCGTCTTCAACAAGTCAGTATTTTCCAGAAAGAAGTTAGAATCTTTTTTTTTTTAAAGTTGTCAATGCTGCTTAAACTCCTGAAATTCCTTCCATTCATTGTGGATCTGATTCCATTTATTACATTCCCTTAACTAATTTGTTTTGTCGAGAGAGCGCGCTGATTCACTGATTGGTTCTAGCTTCAGAATCAAGAACTTTATCAATTTATAGTTTAATACTATTTGGAATAATGACAAATAACAATTTTGTAGTGGACCAGCCACCTGAAATAATTTAAGAACAATTAATTGCACAAACATTAAAAAAAACTCATCAAAATAAACAAATTGAGGTGAACACTTCCAAGTCATATGAACCATTCACAGTTCTTCGGCTGCTGTTTGACGGGGACGTCCCGAAGAGGCTATAAATAGTACCGTTGCTTGAGACGTTGTTTGTGAAAAAAAAAAATATGACCGGAGCTACGTCTATGGATAGAGAGCTTCTGAAATGGGGGGAAAATAAATGCATTGGTAATTACATTATTTTAAATAGTCTTACTTAGTGTATCTGGTTGATAAAATATATTTTTTTAAAAAGCTCTCGTTTACAAATTTGGAAGAAATACAAAGATACCTTCCACTACCACAGCTTCGTAAACTATGGAATCTGGTCTATATAAAAGGTTCTAATTTGGACTTCTAAAACTAATAAAAAAATAAAAAAGTATGAAATTATATGATTTTTTAAAAAAGTATGTTAACAGTTGTGTAATAATAATTGATATACACTTTTTTTTAATGCCTTATACTTATAATTAATACATTTATTTTGTCAATAAGGTCAATTATTTATATAATGCAAAGGTCATTGTTTATAAATACATGTACGTTTTTAATGAGATTATAAATTATGCTTACTAAGTCAATTTGGGTCTTTGAATCTTAAATGTCTGTAACGATATAGAAACAAATGACATTTATTAAGAAAATATTAATATTTGTTTCGCTGTGCTATTTTATATTTTGGTCTTTGTTTTCATTTCATGACGTCACACACTATAAATAGTTTCAATGTGTAGCACATGTGTATGGGGTGTGTTTTTGTTGTTAAAAAATTTGATAGAATGTGTTGTCATCGGCGGCGAGTCTATGTGCCTAGTTTCAGCGACATAGCTTGACTGTAAGTAGAACATATGCGGTGGCTCCTTATTTTCTGATCAATATTATAATGGTGAACATTTGGAACCCAATTTAAGATCTCGTCGGCACATAAAAAAATAAACAATTATTGTCCAAACCATGATTTTGTAAAAAATTTGAATAATTAAATATATATATGACATTGTCCTAATCATGATTTAGTTACAAATTGTAATTATTAAATATTTAACATTGTCCAAACCATGATTTAGCTACCAATTTTAATAATTAATTATTTGACATTGTCCTAATCATGATTTAGTTACCAATTTTAATAATTAAAAATAAAACATTCGACCTAACCATTAACCATGATTTAGTTTTAGCTACCAATTTTAATAATTAAAAATAAAACATTCGACCTAACCATGATTTAGCTACCAGTTTATATAATACGTGATAAAATGTTGGCGGCATAAGTTTGACAATCAGAGGAACGATTTTTTTAAATGTTTATTTTCAAAATGATGACATGTGTTTCAGCACACTAATAGTGGCCCCTTTGTGATTGTACTTACCTCCCTGTTGGGATATGCCCTATCTAGGAAATCCCAGGAAAAGTTGGCTGGTTGGGGACCTGTGGTTTGAACGAAATAAAACAGATTTTACATTGTGAAATGTTTCAACAATTCGTTGCATAGGTCATATTTGATCAGGTCCTGTAGTGTCTATCGTAAAACAACAACAACAACATTTTATTTAAAAAATCGAGATTGGCCTGTCACAGTAAACATATCTGATACAATCCACCATGGAGTTAACTAAAGTCTGGGCAAGTTAAACAAAGAATTTGATGTACGGATGTGGGGGGGGGGGTGGTCTGACGCTTTTTGCTCTAGACAATGCAATCTTAATCGAGGGCTGGATGGTCTCACAATGTGATACGTCTGTACATGTGCATCAATTGATAGGTCTGTAGGATGTGTGTTAGATGACACAGAGTCTCAAAAGATAGGTCTGCACCATGTGTCTCAAATGATAGGTCCGCACAATGTGTCTCAATGATAGGTCTGCACAATGTGTCTCACACAATGTGTCTCATACATGCGTCTCAGATAAATGGCCTGTACAATGTGTCTCAAATGATACATCTGTACAATGTGTCTCAAAGGATATATCTTTACTTGTGTCTCAAATAATAGGTCTGTACAAAGTGTCTCAGATGATATGCCTGTAAAACGTGTCTCAATTATTAGGCCTGTACAATGTGTCTCAAATGATAGATCTATACATGTATCTAAAATGAACTCTCTGTACTTGTGTCTCAAATGATATTGCCGAACATGATCACAGATACAGAATCCCTTTAAAAAAAAAGGCCATTGAAAAATGACCTTCCTTTAAAACTGACCTTTGGTTAAATTATCTTTACTTTCACTTCCAAACATCGGCTCGTATTCATTGGGTGGCGTCTTAGAGCCGTTAGTATTCTGATAACCTGACCCGGTGGACATATCGGCTGCTCCAGTGTTGACACCCTCACCTTCTCTGATGTAACCTTTTGGCATTGTGCTGATAAGGGAAAAAAACACCAATCTTATCCAATCCAAAATAAATAGACACATAAATTGAGAAAACGAATGCTTAAGGACACGATAGATTTTAACGTTGAGTCTCGAGACAGGGGTTCTGATGTGGTGGTCAATCAATGGACTCAGTCCATAAGAAGCTCTATCACCATTGAAGTTGAATTACTGAACATTATATCTTTCTTCGGTTAATATTTTTAAAAACATATTTTATATAACTTGCTTACTTAGTACTGCATAATAATTTACCTATCAATTCATCACTGAAAAAAACAACAACTCACTTGTGTATACGATTGAGTCAAACAAATATGTTATTATATCCTACTTATATGGTGTCACATTCCTCTTGCTGTCCTCTCGGATACTGCAATGCAGCTAAGTGTTATTGTTTTTTATTTTGTTTTTACTTTTGTGTGTGCGCCGATGAAGGCTTCTTGCCGACACGTTCGTTGTTTTGTTGCATCTTTAGTTGTTGTTTTTTTCAGGTTCACCCATACTTTCTTTCGCTCACTTCCTTTTACCTAACCTGATGGCAGTCTCTCCTCCTTATTACCATAACCTACAACATCACCATTGTTAGATTCTAGATAATTTAACACAAGCTAAATCTAACGACTGATGATTTTAACGGTTTAGTTTAGAGAGTAACATATTTTTTCAAAGTCTCTATAAAACCACTCACTTTAAATAGTCATCCCATGACGTCATCGAAGTCCCTGACGATTTCTTCCTGCAGATGACCACGAGAATGCCTGTGCCGAGAAAGACCAGGGCAAACAGTGGGATGCCGACTGACAGGCCAATGATAAGCTTTTCGTTAGCTGTGGGAATGACAGAAAAATAAGATCCCAATGGTGGGTCAAAAAAACAACAACTAAGGACAGTTGTTCCCCATCCTGTGCTCCGCGAAGCCCCGCAGACCTCAGGGCTCCCCTAGAGCATCTCCGCAGGTGCTCCGTTGCTGCTCCAAGGAATTCAACTGGTAAGACATTGAGTATAGGCTTAAAGTGCTCACCCATTAAAAGTTGATTCTAAATAAAGGACTGAGAGTCGGTGAACATTGTCACCTTGTATATTTAAGATCTATCAAAGAAGGGGGACCAAACGTCCCGTGAAGGAGCGGGATTGTCCCGTTATTTCCCGATCGTACCCGGTGTCCCGAAAAAGTCTCTCGGGACGCCTAAATGTCCCGTTTCTAAAAACAAACACATTTTCAAATCACTAAAACCTCCTAATAACTTCAAGTAATATTTTGGCAAGCTGTGTAGCCAGTGGCAGTAGTAATGTGGGCTCGCGTGATCGCTGCACCGTTCCCCCCCCTCCACCACTCTGCCGACACTGAGTCAACCAGTGTCCCTGCGGTAGATCTTGTATACATAAAGAAATAAGTATTTACTGCGAAAATATTATTTTCGCTGATGATATGCCTCAGAGTTTAAATTAAATGACAAAAGTGAAGGTACAATTAAAAAGATTTCTAGGTCTCAAACTAGTTCAAATGAGCATGTTTTAATAAACAGTTTCCGGCCGAGGCCCCCCGGACCCCTCTTTAGCGGGGGGATATCCCCCCCCCCCCCCCACCAAACCCTCCTCGGGCGTGTCCCGTATTTTCCAGTTCATGATTGGGTCACCCAATACTAAAACCACATGAACAGCAACTAGGATGCACTGAAAAGCGGGTTTAAATATAAAAAAGGGGGAAAAGATTCTATAAATAATTACAGTACCGGTAACGTTAAAAAAAAATAAAAAATATTTACAATATTGAGAGCAAAAAAACAACAACTCACCTGCCATACTCCCAACATCTGTTTCCGTTGCTGATACTTTAGCTCCCGTTGTTGAGGCTTCTGTTTCCGCTGTTGATACTTTAGCTCCCGTTGTTGAGGTTTCTGTGTCCGTTGTTGATACTTTAGCTCCCGTTGTTGAGGCTTCTGTTTCCGCTGTTGATACTTTAGCTCCCGTTGTTGAGGTTTCTGTTTCCGTTGTTGATACTTCAGCAGATGTTGTTGAGGTTTCTGTTTCCGTTGTTGATACTTTAGCTCCCGTTGTTGAGGTTTCTGTTTCCGTTGTTGATACTTCAGCAGATGTTGTTGAGGTTTCTGTTTCCGTTGTTGATACTTCAGCAGATGTTGTTGAGGTTTCTGTTTCCGTTGTTGATACTTTAGCTCCCGTTGTTGAGGTTTCTGTTTGCGCTGTTGATACTTCAGCAGATGTTATTGAGGTTTCTGTTTGCGCTGTTGATACTTCAGCAGATGTTATTGAGGTTTCTGTTTCCGTTGTTGATACTTTAGCTCCCGTTGTTGAGGTTTCTGTTTCCGTTGTTGATACTTCAGCAGATGTTGTTGAGGTTTCTGCTTCCGTTGTTGATACTTCAGCAGATGTTGTTGAGGTTTCTGTTTCCGTTGTTGATACTTCAGCAGATGTTGTTGAGGTTTCTGTTTCCGTTGTTGATACTTCAGCAGATGTTATTGAGGTTTCTGTTTCCGTTGTTGATACTTCAGCAGATGTTGTTGAGGTTTCTGTTTCCGTTGTTGATACTTCAGCAGATGTTGTTGAGGTTTCTGTTTCCGTTGTTGATACTTCAGCAGATGTTGTTGAGGTTTCTG
>CAXITT010000172.1:432034-444424 GCA_964033795.1 Lymnaea stagnalis
CAAACTAATAGAGTAACTAAAAAAAAAGTAAAATGTCTATTGCTGCATTACAAGAAATTAGATGGAAAATTTCAGACATCCTCAGAACTTTTGTCAGGTGAATAGAAAAACAAGAGAGAGAGCGAGACAAGCAAAAAAATAATAATGGGGAGAGGTAGCAATCAGGTGAGGTAAAAGGGAATGAGCAAACCTGAAAAAGATGCAGTGTTACGCTGCATCCCCTTTTCAGGTTTTCCCATACTTTGTTTCAATATTTTCCTTTTAATAAAAAAATAGTTTTAAAGGTTAAAAAATTTAAAAAATTAGTGAGTGTTGTTTACTAAGGCTGGCAAAACCCCCCAGGCCCCCCCCCCCCCGACCCATTCGATTAGACAAGTTTTTTGGAAATACATGTGAGTGCTGTGAAAAAGTTTTAAAAGAAAATTTAAGCTATACCGTCTATATGGACAGTGACGACCACCACAAACGGTAAACAACTTCTTCAAATCACTACAGACTAAACTTTAACATGTTTTTAGGTTTTCATTCTATCGTAGTAAGCAGTGTTAAATTTTACAAACTTCGATTTTGTAGCAGTTTTTGTCAATAAGGAGTAGATGACTCACAATCACTAAAAATATGTTATTTTTTGCAAATATTTGTGTTCACATGAGGATTAATTGCAACATGTGAGTACAATAATAAATCTGCATTCATTTTTTCTTTATTTTGCTTTTTATTTCACACAAATTTGTTGACGACTAACACCTTAGATTTGATTTTTTTTTGTAACGTAACCCTAAATCTTACTAAAAAAAGGGAAAAGTGGTGCCCGTTCAGGACATGCAAGAGGAAGTACCTCTGCCCGGTAAAGGGTTAACAAATTGATCTGTTTATCTATCTCTATTTCTCCCATTTAGCGACATATTATTATAATTATTTAATTTGAATTTCTGGATGTTGTTTAAGAATGATCAACACATAATTAAGTCTAGACATGGCTATAAATCAAATTTCAGCATGTACTGTAGATAACTATTCAAAGGCCTATTTACACAAAAAATATTTCAATGGTATAAGTGGGCTTCTGAGTCGGTCACAGGAGGTTTCACCAGGTACATTGATTCTATAATAGAAAACAATAAGATTGTGTCTGTGTGTGCACATATGACTGATTCTGTTCACTGTAGTTACTGTATATATTTATATGTAGAAAAGTGAAGTGAGTTCCTGTTACACATAATACTGAATGTTTAATAGTTTTAAAGTCTTTTCTTCTTCTAGATCTTAAGGGCCCACAATCAATTTATTGATCATTTTGGCTCTTTTTGATGAGCAATTCTCATTTTTAAGGTTTCCATGAAAACCCTTAAAATAATTTCCCAGCCAAAACTGAAAGAGTAGACTAATAAGCAGATTACACACTTTTCAGGGGTTTCCTGGCCAAAACTAAGATTGTGGTCGGCTTTTGATCCATTGGGAATTACTTTCCAAGATCCCAATCATGGCAAGTTACCTCAAGATTTATACCCAGTGTGATAAATCAAGCATCAAGTTAAAATGTAAAACAGAAAAAAATTCCAAATTTTTTTAAAATTAGAGGCTTAGGTAATGAAAAATAAATAGAATAAAACGGACTGTATTTACCTGAAGTAAAATGTTGACCAGTCATTGTCTGGGCATGTCATGATTGCTCCTGCACATTCATCATAAGAGCAGTTGTGAATTCTGGCAGTGACGGGGGTCTTCAAGTGAACTCTGTGAAAACAACAACTTTAACCTGGAAGTAAAATAATACATGAATTAGTAGAAGACAGAAACTTTACTATATTAGAGCGCAAGCTTGCATTAATATGAAGACAATATCCTATGAACAATTTTAACCTGAAAGTTACCATCATAAAAAGTACCCCAAAAAAATAAATCACACACTTGGTTTAATTATTGCTTTCACACCAGCCATGTTTGCATGGGTGATGTGACAAAAAATTCTTGGTTCTCAAGGGGAAAGTTGAATAGCTTTGTTTATTTAATCTGTTAAATAGTCCAACCACTATTGGAATTAGTGAGTATCCATGCTCTTTAAATTCAATCTCGCGGGGATAATTTTTGTTTTTCTCCCCCTAAAATAAAGAGCATTCATGTTTTCATTTTTCCTTCGTTCAATAAATAAACTTCAAAAATTTTTTATTCATTACAACACTGTTTTTATTCTTTATTCTATTTATCTTCTACTTTTCCCCTCATATTTCTTTGTCTTCCATTGCCTTGAATAATTCAAATATTTTTCTTTCTTTTATTTTAACCATCTTCTTTTTCTCTCACATACAATTAGTTAAGCACCATCTATGTAAATATCGTCTCTTTGCCTCACATTCACATACAATAATAAGCACCCACTCTTTATTAAAGCAATGTGAGATCTTGACTTCATACTCTTTGCCTTGAATTGTTTGGCGCCAACTGAAGAAGATTTGAGTCTTCCCTTCCCTCATAGTTTTTATCTTCAATTCTTGAACACCATCTGAAAATAAAATAAATATTTATCAACTAAGATTTGATATCGGTAAAATAACCTCTCCTTATTTTTCCCAAATGGATAAATCATTAATTGCTACTATACTTAAAGCTAAAAGAACGAATTGGTTTAAATCTATGATACAAATAAATTCAAGCATGTTTAATCACATTTATCATTACATCTCTTGTTTTTGTTATGTTGTTAAATACAGCGATATTAAAATAAATATTTTGATTGAGCTCTAGTTACATAATTTAGAATAATTAAATGACAACTTCATATAAATTGGCACATCATGAGCTTTTAAATTTCCTTCAATGACTTTACTGATAATATCCCTCACCAATAACAGTTTATGGGTTCAACTGATCTTCACTTCCTTGGTCACCAGCTTGCAATAGTCTAAACTCATTTCTAATTCTACTTTCAAAGTCTGATACATATCTACAATCACAGGATCACCAATGATCCCTTTGCATAAAAAGATGGTAATTGAATCAGATCATTTTATCAGTCATGCACAACTTTTTAACTCTCGTAAAAAGCCAAAGATAGAATATAAATACATTTGGATTACTTCATTAACATGAACAGTGGTAATATCAGGTCAACTTTGACTTTCTTGGGAACTTTTCTCTTCCATGACTTTTTTAGGTTTACTGTCGGTTTTGTTAGGTTCCAAGTTTCACTTGCTTATATCTTTTTACTTTTTAAAATTTTCTGACTACTGAAGTATGCCCTATTTCCTGCCGATAAGCTTTCTTTTATATCTATTAGTAATTCATTTCTTTCATTTCATAAAGATCCGAGGTATTTGAATTAAATTTTTTAAACTGTGTTTTTAAATTTTAATGACTTCATGAATTCCAACCCTGCTTATAGTGATTTTATGCTCGAAGCATTATCATCGCGAGGGTGAACTTGGATGCTTTAATTTTATTTGAGTTAATTTTTAAACTAGAAATTCGATAGCTAATCCATTTTATAAAGTCTTCGAATTCAATAAAGGCTTTTGATATATCTTTCCTACTTTTCCCTTACAGTGCTGACAAAGTCATCAGCATATGCAAGATACTGAAGGGGTTGATTGTAGAGATTGGGTCTTGGGTTTTCCTCAGATGTCAATATGTGGGCTTCTCAACCCATTTGGGAGTCGATTGACTCTTTCCCAGGGGTTACCTAAGACTATCAGAAAACACACATACTCTACAGTTATGAAGTAGCAACGACAATAATTTTGTGGTAGGGTAGTCACCACAACATGAGGAACAGTATTAAAAAGTTGTAGCATTAGGAAAGTTGAGAGCCACTTTTATAACTATCCAATTTTAGATTAAATAGCATGTATGACAGTGAGTCTCCTTGCTAAGGCCTCGTCTAATCTGAAATTCCTTTGAATATTCTCCCTGAACCTCGTAAGCAAACGCTTTTTCAGTTATTTTATGTATCAGTCTTATAAAGATATTTTCTTTTCTGGTTCTGGTTGTGTTCATTGCTGCATCCATGTACTGGCATCTGTGCAATGGTTGGGGTATGATGTTGCTCTTCTAACAGCTCCTAGCTGATGCCAGGGCAGCCTTGAAGCTTTTGACCGATGTCGAGTTCACAGTGGCATTGTCCAGGTGGTTCCATGCTACTATTGTGCGTGGGAAGAAAAATTGTTTATACTGCACTGTTGTGCACTGAGGCACTTTGAAGCATTTGCTAATGTTTCGGGTGTGATTGTTTATGGGATTGTCAGTGGTGAAGTCAGTGTTTAGTGAGCATTTTGCTCTTACCCGGCTTCTGTGGGGTGAGGTGCGTGCCTGCTGGGATGACGGGAACCAGTCCCATGACCACTTTATATAAGAATATGGGGCGGGAGGGGGATGTCAAATCTTTTTAAGACGCCAGTGACAAAGCCAGAAGTGGTGGATTTGTAGTCTCGCACGATAAAACGCACCCCAGTACGTTGAATTCGCTCCATCTTGTCCAGGTCTGGCTTAACGTGTGGGTCCCAGATGATCGCACCATATTCTAGTAGTGGATGGACGAGTGAGAGATATGCATTTCGTTTGCAAGAAGCACGGCTTTTTTATTATTATTTTGTTTATATGGGGTGACCATTTAAGGTTATTTAATGCTTGTTGGAGAATTGTCTTGTTTAGTGAGTACTTATAGGTTGATGTTTTTTTTTCTTAAGATGGTCATTGTGTAGCATTTGGTTTCATTAAATTTCATGCCCCAATTGTCCGCTCAATTCATAAGGCATTTCAAATCTGTTTGGAGGTGGTTGTGGTCATTGTAGCCGTTTATCTCTCTGTAGACAAGACAGTCATCTGCAAACAGCCTCACTTGAGATGTTTATGTGACAGAGGAAAAGAAGGGGGCCCAGCACTGTGCCTTGTGGAACTCCTGTGTCTACTGTAGCTTTCCCTGATCGGACGCCGTCTACCACTACTTACATGGTACGTGTTAGGAATGTTGAGAGCCAGGAGTGAAGGTTGCCGGCAATGCCGTAGTGGTGGGGCTTATATAGAAGAAGGCTATGTGGAACAGTGTCGAAGGCCTCTGAGAAGTCGAGAATAGCCATGTCAACCTGGTTTTGATGCTGTCATATGCCAAAAGAGTTGATGTACTCGGATATTATGTTTGTAACTTTTCTCTAATAGGCATCCGATCAGTCGCTGATCTGTTTTGTCTGAATCCACATTGGAAGTGACCTAGTATTTCTTCAGTGAAAGGCTGTAGCCTTTTGGCAACTACTTTTGTCAGTATTTTGTATGTAACATTTAATAGGGAAATTCCTTTGTTTCTTATGTAGTGGGGTTATTAGTGCTGTTTGCCATTCTGTTGGAATCTTCTCTTCTTGACAAATTTTAGTTTTAAGTTCTGCTGTGATGAGATCTTCTCCAGGGGCTTTGTGGTTTTTCATAGAATTGATTACGTCTGAAGTTTCTTCTAGAGTTGACTAGTTTATTAAAGGGTCTGGTCCTCCATTTGGTGGCTGATAATTTTCATCTTGTCTATTGTCTGCACTTATGTCCTCAAAATTTCCATTCTGGCTCTCACACATTTGTGGTCTCGCTTGGTATCCATTCTTTTCATAATTATCTTTATATACATTGCTCTGATGTTTCCCTCCCTTGATAAGTCTTCTTTTTCGTTTAGCTTTTTCCCCATGTCCTCTTTTTCTCCCTACACATTTGTATGGCTTTCCTCTGGCTTTGTTCCTTTCTTCAACAGTCTGTCTGCATTCGTGATCAAATCAGCCTACTCTATTGTTTGATTGCTGCAATTCTCCTACTTTTTCTGATTTTCTGATGTTTTCACAGCATTTTTTTAACCCGATCCCACTGTTCATTTATGTTGTTTTCCCCGTTTCCTCCTGTGATGCTTCTACTTGTTACATCATTTTTGGAAAGTTTTTGGTATTTATTTTCTCTTTCATTTTGGCCATTGTGAATAATGCTTATTCTCTGCCTATATTTAACCCTTACAAGTAGATGGTCAGAGTCTGCATCTGCTTCTTATATCTAGTATGTCTGATCCTTAAAACCATTGATTAAAACGTGGGTAATTTAATCTGGTCGGTTCCAAGTAACTTTGTGTATGTATATTTTTTGCGTGGAAACTTGGTGCTGCTAACTGACATCTCTTTTATTGAAGCAAAGTCTATGAGTCGGATCCCATTGTCATTGGATTCTTTATGCAGACTTTACCTTGCCAATAGTTGGCATTGAAGTCGTCACTCACTGTTTTAATATCATGTCGTGGTGCCTCTTTGTAGATCTTTTCCAGTGTTTCATAAAAGGATTCTTTTCCCCAACCTTCCATATCTTTGATGGGTGCATGAACGTTAATAAATGTTAGATTAAGCATTTTTCCCTTGCAAAGAGCACACTCTTTCATTCTCAGATCTACTGCAGTTGGGAATCCAAGCATGGAAATATAAAAGCATCAGTTCTGAGTGGAATGAAGTTTAGGGATTGCCAGAGTTACAGGGATGGCTGGGACAAGACCATAAAAATAATGACTGTTACATCGTTAGATATTAATACTAGCAGGCTACGTGACCATGGTGACTGTCATGAAAATTTTCAGATATAACTAAAAGGTTATCCTCTAAGTCAGCGGTTCTCAACTCGTGGGTCCCGACCTCCTTGCGTGACCCTTTCATGGGGGTCGCCTAAGACCATTGGAAAACACACATTTTCTATGCCAATGGTCTTAGAAACCGATTGATTTGGTCCGGCTAAAAAAACAGAAATATCAGAAATGTTCATTATGATTGGAGGCGAATTTGTTTCGAAGCTGAGTGCAATTTCCGTATCTAATGACATGTGTGTTGATATTCTTGATCAGGTAATCCAGGAAATTAAATCTGCTCCACTTCCAATATTTAGTATCCAGCTTGATGAATCTACAGACGTTGCAAACTGTTGACAGTTACTAATTTATGTGAGGAATATTAATGATGGTGACTTTAAGATGAGTTTCTTTTCTGCACGTGATGTATTTGACAGAGTTGGTTTATTTCTGAAAGATCATATATCTTTTGGAAAAGGTTTGGGTTGTTTGCAAAGATGGTGCTCCAGCTATGCTAGGATATCGATATGGATTCAACGTCTAATACTGAATGAGTCACAAAAAGTCATCGGGACTTACTGATTGATTAATCAGCAAATATTAGATATGAATAATCAGGTAAGAAAGAAACAATCTAAACCTTGGCACTGATGTTGGCTTTTAGCACACTGTCGCAAAATGTAGCAAAGTAGTTTACTGTTGTTAAATTAAGACTGTTACCCATGCTACACCATGTTTCAAGACAAAATTTCATTTCTTTGTAATCAGAAATTAATATTTCACAATATATTGTTTTTTTTATATTTAATGCTAAAATTATGTTCAATTTGTAACAATGAAAATGAATTCTGCATATCAGACATTTACATTACGAATCATAACAGTTATGAAGTAACAATGAAAATAATTTTATGGTTGGGGGTCGCCACAACATAAGGAACTTTATAAAGGGGTCGCGGCATTCAGAGGTTGAGAACCACTGCTCTAAATAATTATATTTTTTTTAAATGACTATTGCTCGTTTCATTATATTTAATAAAATCTTAATTACTATTGCTCATTTTATATTTACTATTTTTGTTTAAGCCCAAGTTTTCACTAAAGTATTATAGTCGACTGATTGTTATGCTGGTAAAGGTATTTTTTTCCAAATATTTTGCTGTACCCAGTATTAATGTTGAACATTTCCTATACATTTACTATTTGCTATACCCAGGTGGCCCAACTTATCACTCTCATTCATTTCATAGTAAAATTTCACACACCTTATTGTCCAAAGTTGTCATTTAATGGATTGATTTCTATGAGATGGAAGATCATTAGAACATGTCTCGTTGAGGTGTGGTTTCTCTCGACTATTCATCTTGTGATTGCTCTTGAACATTCATTCCTGTTGAAGAATGATTACAGCTCAAAATAAAGGAATGCTTAATAAATTTAGCATGTGTATTAGTATCAGAGGGGTAGCGAAGGGGGGACGGGACACACAGATGTCCCTGGGCGCCAAAATGTGCTTTGATATTATTTTATTGATAAAAATAACAGGTTTGAGAGTTGAAAAAAAGAAAAGGGGGCGCTTTAAAATGAACCTTGTCCCTGGGCACCAAACATCCTCGCTACGCCTCTGATTAGTATCATTTCAAACTCTTTTTACCCATCAAAATTTACTTCACATTTAACTAGGGGTGTGCCGGATCCGTTTTTTCCAACCGGATCCGGATCCGGATTTTCTTATGCGAAATCCGCCGGATCCGGATTCCGGTTTCTCCCGGATTCCGGATTTTGGTACTATTGGTAGATACTTCGGTAAGTCAAGGTGGACTACTACTTTTTGTGTATGGGAATTCGCAATCGGCGCCAAAAAATCCGAGTTTTTAATTTTCCGATGTGTGTGTCTATTTATTATTAAATTAGTACTTTCGATATATATTTGAGTTCCGTTCCATTTGGATAAGTGTCTTACGAGAGACGCCATGTTTCTACGCGTTCGCAGCAGGTTATGCAGCTCGCTCAACCTAATTTCGCCATGGGGTTGGCCACGCCCCCCTTTTTAATGGCGGAAGTTGACGATACTTAGGAAATATTAATTTATTATCACTATTTACATCAAAATAATTGATAACTTGTGTTTCAGAATGCATTTAAAGACATTTAAACTGGAATGTTTTAATTTGAGCTTTAACAACCCGGTAGAATCCATATTATAAATGATCAGAATTTACCGTGTGCAACACGTTGTCATTGGCAACCATTCACAGCCACTTGCATAACTGTATCGTAGTACTACCTCAGAGTTTCATTCATAAGAGTTTGCCGTGTGCAAAAACTATTAAACCATTGGTCAGGGAAAGCTTTAATTAATTATTCATGTGCCAAAGTTGAAAGTTTAAACTAAGTCTAAACAGTATTTTAGTGATAAGGCAGGGAATGCGTTGCCTTATATAAACTATATAGTCATTGCGCATGACGGGATTGGTGGAATGAGATCACAGAATGTGGAGATGCAGTCCATGTTAAAAAATGACAAACCAAGTCGTACTTTAAAAATTCATAACTTTAAAACTACAACAGCTAAAAATATGATTTTGGTGTTATAATTCTTTAAAAAATTACATCTTTTCAACTATGCCATTGGTTTATTTTTACAAAAAGTTTAAATTTTCTTATCAAAGTCCCTACACTATTGGCCACTATTAGCGGTGCTGACTCTAGCCTCTGGTATGTACGGAATATTAAACATTAAACAAGCTCAACGCTCGAAACAATCGATTAATGTATCGTGATCGTGTGAAATTCGGGAAAGAGAATTACTTTTATTTCAGATTATGATCCGGTGAGTCACAAAATCTGGCGAATTCCGAAATCCGGTATATTCCGGATTCCGGAATCCGGTTGTTCCGGATACATGTAAATCCGGCGGAACCGGATTTCACCGGATAGTGCAAAATCCGGCGGAACCGGATTCCGGACCGGGGTCCGGCACACCCCTACATTTAACACACTAGCACAGTGGTTCTCAAACTTATTCAAATAAAGTTAAACTTTAAGCTAAGGAGGGCTGTTAGTTTTGACCAATGATTATAATTATTGTTAAGATATTGTACTACCCCCACCACTTACAGCAGTTCTTCACAACCATTTTTGCCCCACTCCCCATTTGAACACCCAAAAAGGTTTCATATCACCACCTCCCATATTCCCTTATAGAAAAAGCATTAAAAAAAAGTATTGGGTATTTCAAATTTGAAGCATGCTAAGGTCTCAGTAAAGTGTAGTGACCTTGAAAAAGTGTCCCATCTAACATAAATTAAATGCCCAGATTTTTCATTTCTACTCAACTAATATTGTGATATCTACTTCTTAGCCCTATTATTAGCTTTCTTCATGGTAGTATAAAATTCGTAAATGGTTATAGAAAATAGAAAGCATTATTTATTTGTTTTAACTTAAACTAATTTGTATTTATAAAATTGTTATATTGTTTTTCAGTTAGCCCAATGTCAAATGTAAACAATGCTGTATCCATGGATATTATTTTGTAGACAATTGGCTGAGTTCCCTGAGTTGAAGTAAAAGTAATTGAGGCAGATTGTTTTCTATTTTATTTAGATTGTAAATTTTATGTTTGAGCTAAATTAATTAAATTTAAATATATTTTGACAGCATCTATGATGGACAGATGTCGATGAGTATGATTATGATGACAATGACTGTGGGACTCAAAGTGGATTTGTGCATTTAGACCAGACATAAAAAGCATACTGCTTACTAATGAATGTTTAAACAAGAGGGATATAAGGAGATTTCAAAAGCAAATCGACTTTTTCAAACTCTAATTTACTGCAAATTGGGTTGCATATATTTGTTAGTATGCAATGTGCAGGACAATGAACAAAGAAACTTTCTGTTTTATAAAATTGGTATAACTTCATTGAAGAGTTTTATCAACTAAGAGGATTTATTAAGAATACAGTACTTATTTAAGTACTTATTTTACAAGACTGTGGTCCTGGGAATCCTTATTTGATCAAATATGACTAAGGACAGATTCATGGCCATACTGAGTTTCCAAAAAGTTTCTGATACTGAAAATAAAGGAGACAAGCTGTGCAAAATTACTCTTAAGTTCCTTAATGCAAAATAAAAAGAACTGATGATGCCACCATCATTGGCTTACTATCTGAAGGAGAAGGCTTATACCGCAACTTAGTAACAAGCTTTATCAATTGGTGCGATGAAAATTTTCTCCCGCTGAATGTCTCAAAAACAAAGGAAAGGTTGTTGATTTCAAGAGGGAGGAACACCAGATTACAGATCTTGACATAAAAGATCAAAGTGGAGAGAAAGTAGATGCATATAAGTACTTAGGTGTCACCATTAATAATAAGCTAACATGGCAGGAGCACGGCCTAATGCTGTATATTCAGAAAGACTCACCTTCCTCAAAAAACTGTACAATTTCGGAGTAAACTTATTCTACAGTTCAACAATTGGAAGCCTGCTTAATTTCAGTATTACCTGCTGGTGTGGGAATTCAACGTCTGATATTAAACACCACATAAACCAACTTATCAAGAAAGCTAGGAAACTAAACATCTTTCACTGGAAGAACTATTTGAAGAAAGATGTTATTGTAAAATCAAACACATTTTGGATGATCCAACCCAACCTCTTCATCACAGATACTTAGGATTGGCCCGTTCGGTACGAATTCTTTCCATCACGGCAAGGACTGAAAAATACAAAAATTCTTTTGTTCCCTAATCTGTACGAATTTACCAGCGTGCTCCCCCTTAAGTCACAAATCTTAATAAGAACTAATAAATCCCTGATATGGCTAAGAGAACTCACTGAATGGCTGCTAGTGAAAAATGTATTACAAATGTCTTGTGTTCAAATTGTTTTTTTATATGTGCTGAAATTGTACAATGCAATCATAAAACATTTCCATTTGTTTGGATCAATAACAGAATCTTTTCTTATCTTTGACGATGTACCGTCAAGTCTGAAATTTTTACATGTGCGCTGCAACATGACAATAGCAAACAAAATTTAAATTGCATTTCCCAAACAAGGGTAAAAGGGTCAGATCCTTTGTTTGTGAAACATTTTTATGTTTTAATAAAGAAAGAAATTTTATTTTAAATTATAATTGTGACTTTTTGTGACATTATTTCCTTGATTGATACGTTGTCCACAAAGTGAGTATATTCTTTTGAAAAATGAATATTTGTTGTAGTGTTAGTAGTAGTATTGAGTATATGGTAATAAAATATAAATTTAACTAATATAATTGGAAACAATTTTTTTTCCTTCTTTGTAAAGCTGTGATGCTATGTTTTTTGTCGACTCCAAAATGTTTTGTTTTCCCTACTAATAATAATAAATAAATTTTGGAAAGTATATTTTGAAAAAAACACCTAATATCAATTAAAGAGCATCACCTAATATCAATATAAGAGCATGCAATTACCTTTAGCTACAAAATTACACCTATGAGACACTTTGATAGTTAGTTGTAATATCAACAAATTGAAAAATCTGCTGTTTTTTTTAGAGTTAATAACTGCAGTAACTACAGTAAATTAAGATTTAGAAGATGCTCAAAATGAATGATTATTCCTCAGGAGCCGTGTTGAATGACATACTTTATAATTTTTTGCTTTTTATTCACTAGCGTTGGAACAAATGATTCACTGATTTACACTAATTTTATAAGTTAGAAGAGAAAGGTGATTTTATGATGAATTATAATATTGTAGGCTTACATAATTAATCTATTCTACAACATCTCTTTGGTTAATGGAATTGTTTTCCAATGT
>CAXITT010000172.1:445310-457164 GCA_964033795.1 Lymnaea stagnalis
TAATTAATGTAACCTACAAAATCATCAACAAATTAATAGCAAGAAAACTGAAAAGGTTTACTGAACATATTCTAGGTGACTATCAATTTGAATTCAGACAGAATAGACCCACCACAGATCATATTTTGACCACCAGACGTCTCCAGAAGAAATGCTAAGAATATAACATCCCCATACACCAACCATATGTGGGCTACACAAAAGCTTAGACAGGAAATATCTGCAAAGTGCACTTAGAAACCTGGAGTTTCTAACTATAGAAACTTAGAGTTTCTAACAAACGTACCTGGTTTATACATGACGATGGATACCTCCAAAAAAGAATCAAAGTACAGGAAGAGTACTTGAGGAACTTTCATATTAATCAGGGCCAATGAGTCAAGGACACTCACTGGCATGTATCCTATTGAACATCCCTTTAGAAAGCGTTATGAGAAACATGCATGTGCGCACCAAATGAACTATCACAAACAACTTCCAGAGAAACAAACGTGAGCACAGGATGAACTATCACAAACAACGTATCAGAATCTCAACCATCAGGACACCAACCAACTTTAAAAAGCCCAACCAGTGCAGTACCTGGCATATGCAGACAACATAGCTTTACCGGGGAGAAGCAGCATTGATATAATTTAAGCATTCCATGAATTAGAAGAGTTACCTCTAAAGGTAAATGAAGTGAATACAAAGTGTATGTTAATGTCACATATCGACACACAGGTGACAAAATCAAAGTAAACAAGCACACCAGAGAGAGAGTGAGTGAGCGAGAGAGACAGATGAAATAATGAGAGAGATGAAAGAAAGGATAAAAAGCAGGCCCTTCTTCTTATTTCGGCCTACACGAGCTACAACTAGAAAGCAGAAATCTCTCAAGGAAAACTACAATGGCCCTATACACAACTTTTATTATCATAAGACCAGTGGTAATGCAAAACAGCCAGACAAAAGAAGAGAACCTGTTCAAAACCTGGAAAATCCTCAGAAAAATATACAGTCCAGTGTTAGATAATGATGGATGGGTATATATATCCCCTGGGGCTCTGGTGACAAGTTTGTAGTGGCTTGCTGGAAAGAGGTGCTGCCCCCTAGCGCTAGACTGGGACCAAAACCACCATTATTGCGTGCGCCTGTGCTGGCAGACAAAGAGCGTGCATAGTATCTGCCGAAAATGGAAGCACTTACACTTACAGGGCTACCAGCTGTGGAAAATCTGCAGCTGGAAATAAAACTTCTGAAACAGGGTAGGGAGCATGATTACATGTTGCCCTTTAAGGATATGAGGCATGAGGTGGGTAGTGGCAACTCATGCCAATGGTTCTATTTACATAGCAGTTAAAGTAGTTGTACCTAGGCAACCGTTTCATCCCAGCTGCTTCGTAAATTAGTTTCAAGGTAGAAACCCACTGTAGAAATCTGTATCCAATGGCGTCAGGCGTTCCCAGGGATGGGCAGGGTAAGATTTTAGGATGTAAATCAGACCTGTTTACCCTCAAACTCTTAAAATCGTACAATATCATCTTAAAATCGTTCAATACATTATCTTAATAGTAAAAAAAATAATAATAAACATACAATATATATAATGTATAAACCTCAAAATCGTACACAGTACGCCAAAATCTTAAGAGTAAACAGGTCTGGTAAATACACCAGACCTGTTTACTCTTACGATTTTGGCGTACAATGTACGATTTTAGGTCTAAACATTATATATACCAGACCTGTTTACCCTCAAACTCCTAAAATCGTACAATATCGTCTCAAAATCGTACAATACAGTATCTTAATAGTAAAAAAATAAATATGCAGTATATATATATAGTATTTTCAGTAACTACTGGTATAGCGTGTTCAGTGGCATCCAGTTCAGCGGTTTGTCAAAAAATGGAACTGAAGGTAATCAGTATTCGACTGACGTTAACTGTAAACTGCGGTAATAATAACCACTGGCGTAGCCCAACGAAATATGCGTCACCTGCGCGCTCACACGCGCGCTGAACACTCATGACTAAACACAACTGTAACTTCTCTCCCAAAGCTAGCGAGTTTATTGTTGACAATACATCTTGACAACATCACCGCAATAATTCCTACAAAACATTGGGTGGTATTGTACAGCATTCGAGATATAAATAGAATGCTATTTTTGGACTTTCAGAGTTAGGGGATGAATATTGTAGACTTTTTAAATAACGTACGTTCTTTCTGCCGAGGAACAGCGCCACCCCCCCCCCCTGTCATTACGGAAATGTCGCGGTGTTGATTGTATAGATTTAAGTATTTAGACCAACGCCAAACCCAAAATTTCCTAAATCAACACCACTCCTTTTGTCCCTGATAGATTGTTCATGAAAAGTGCAGTGCGCGCATGATGGACCATTCGACAAAGAACGCAACCCAGTCAATTTTGTCTGATATTCAAGCAAGACTATCTGCTGATAAACTTTCTTTTTCTGTTGTTGAATCGGATGTTTATCGGTAGAAAGAGAAGTTTCTTCTTCATCACCCATTCCGCGAGCCTTTCTTTTTGTCGAGGTCATATCGTAAAATACTAAGTGAGGTCAACTACGGAACCGAAAACAAGAATGATGGCCGATTCCATTAATGATAATGGTAACATTAAAATCACGCAATGTGCACATAGGTCAATGCAGCCAAATTCTAGCGCCAGAGCTGTTTGGACAAACCATATATAACATTTAAAATAAAAATGAAAAAGTGAACAATGATGCATACCTCGCCCCCCAGCCGCACGCCCTGCCAACTTAAAGGGCCATCCAAATATGACTTACTCGCTGAGGATGCGTGTAAGTTTTGATTGGGGGGGGGGGGGGGACCAGAATGCACCTACATGTATGCATAAATTCTACAATAATTATCCTGATTCCTGACAGTCATAGAGCCAACTGTCATATGAAAATAAATCTGTGAAATCCACGAATTCTAATTAGGTCTATTATTATTATTATTAAGGCTATACAAATATCACCACAATGCTTCGCATTTATCGTATACCGTATACTAGTGCTTTGTGTTTTCATAAAGAGGTCGCTGTAGTAGTCATATTGAACACGACATAGTGACAACACACTGTAGTCTACTAACACGTATTTCCGTGCTGGTGACGAACCCACCTTCCCCCACCCTCATTAATAGGAAAAACATAGTGCCCTCGCCTATCCAATATGTCCCTGAGTTTTTACGTTCACATACTATAGAGCAGTGGTCAGCAAACTCATTGGTCAAAAGAGCCCAAATCAGCAGCAGGACCATTAAACAAATTTTGCGAGCCAAATTTATTTTCAAGAACCTGTCAAGGACCATGTTTTTCGGAGTAAAAACCGCTTTGTAGTTGACTGGCCGAGCCGCAGTCTGGACGAGCCGCGGCTTGCCGACCACTGCTATAGTATCAGAGACCAATAACTACCACAAGCTGTAAACAAAAATGGGGGGGGGGGGCGCAGTAGTAGCAGTAGTGATACAAAACTGTTTTATTGTATTAAAATCGTTGAGGGGATAGAGTCAGAGGCGTAGCGAGGGTGTCCCCCCCTGCCCACCCCCCTCGCTATGCCTCTGGATAGAGCTGCTCTGCGAGATCTAAAATATTTTTTTTAATGCCACTGACTAAATCTTACACCTCTAGTTTTCTCTCTTCACAATCGCCGAGGTTCAGACGAACACATGCTTGCTAGCAGTAGCAGTCCAATGAGGTGGTGAGTGAAGTTGTTGCCAGGCGACTAGCCTAAAGATTGCTGCTGACACAGCTAGCTGGTTCACTGTGACACGCAAAGCAACACTAAGACCATCACCACCATCAATAGGATGCGTTGCGGTGATATTTTTATATCTTTTGAAACTCCCACCCTTCCCCCCCCCCCAACCCGTGTTTCTGGTATGCCACCAATCTCTTTAATCAACAACCGCCACCTCCCCTTTCAGTGCGTACATAATATAATGAAGGATGGTCCAACTATAAAAAAAAAAATATATATATACAAAAACCCATCGTTTTTCTGGGTCCATTCAATGCGGGGCCATAAGGGCTAAAGCTTCCACAACCGAAATTTTTTTTTTTTTTTTTTTAATCGGACAAAATTACACAAATATTTTTTCACCGGGTCTCTGAAAATCGTAGTTTTGGCGGGTCTCGGCGTACAATCGTAAAAGACATCTAAAAATCGTACATTGTACGCCAAAATCGTAAGAGTAAACAGGTCTGTATATACTGTATGTTTATTTTTTTACTATAAATATAAGGTATTGAACGATTTTGTGATGATATTGTACGATTTTAAGAGTTTGAAGGTAAACAGGTCTGATACACCATCCCGACTCCTGATGCTGTGAGAGAAGCGCCATCGGCCTAGGATGTCCTTGTGCTGGGGTGACCTCCACTGGTACTCAATGGAGTGAGTGAGGGGGCTGTCCCGGCGAAGGGAAATCTCCAACTTTCCGCTTCCCAGCCCGATAACTCAGGCTTGGGGAGTGAGGGTGTGTGTGCTTTGGGGAGGGCATAAAGAGCTAATGTACTAGCTCGACAGCCCGCTGATGCAATTTCCTAATGAACATTTTCAGTACCAGAACCATCTGTAGTTGCTGCAATTTAAAAGTGCAGGCTGCTTTGGGCAAAAAACCTTGAGAGGATATTAGATTGTAGAGCAGCAAAAGTGATCTACAGACAGAAGCCTAGGGGTTAACGGCTCATCCGTCGACCAAGACTGATATGGATTGAGTTGTAAAGGACTAAAATCACCTGGAAGTGTAAAGTCATGGATCAGCTTAAAAGGGAGGATGTTGTAGAGCAGACGAGCGGACCAGGCCCCTATGATGGGCTGTAGGACCTAATGATGATGATGTCTGAATGGAAGGATGTGGTGAAACAGGACAGGGCCCTACTAATGAACAGCATTAACAAATTGATCTGTTTATCTATCTCTATCTCTCCCATTTAGCGACAAACTTATTATAATTATTCAATTTGAATTTTTGGATGATGTTTAAGAATGATCAACACATAATTAAGTCTATAAATAAAAAATCAGCATGTACTGTAGATCCCTATTCAAAGGCCTATTTATACAAAAAAAATTTCAATGGTGTAAGTGGGCCTTTGAGTCGGTCACAGGAGGTTTTCACCCGGTAAATTGATTCTATTATAGAAAACAATAAGATTGTGTCTGTGTGTGAGCATATGACTGATTCTGTTCAGTGTGGTTACGGTATATATGTGTAGAAAAGTGAAATGAGTCGTTGTTATACATAATACTGAATGTTTAATAGTTTTAAGTCTTGTAATAAGCAATTATTTTTAAGGTTTCGATGAAAACCTTTAAAATAATTTCCCAGCCAAAACTGAAAGAGTACACTAATAAGCAGATTACACTCTTTTCAGGGTTTTCCTGGCCAAAACTAAGATTGTGGTTGGCTTATGGGAATAAATTTCCAAGATCCCAATCATGGCAAGTTACCTCAAGATTATTACCCAGTGTGATAAATCAAGCATCAAGTTAAAATGTAAAACAGAAAAAAATTCCAATTTTTTTTTAAATTAGTGGCATAGGTAATGAAAAATAAATAGAATAAAAAGGACTGTATTTACCTGAAGTAAAATGTTGACCAGTCATTGTCCGGGCATGTCATGATTGCTCCTACACATTCATCATAAGAGCAGCTGTGAATTCTGGCAGTGACGGGGGGGTCTTCAAGTGAACTCTGTGAAAACAACAACTTCAACCTGGAAGTAAAATAATACATGAATTAGTAGAAGACAGAAACTTTACTATGTTAGAGCACAAGCTTGCATTAATATGAAGACAATATCCTATGAACAATTTTAACCTGAAAGTTACCATCATAAAAAGTACCCCAAAAAAATAAATCACACACTTGGTTTAATCATTGCTTTCACACCAGCCATGTTTGCATGGGTGATGCGACAAAAAATTCTTGGTTCTCAAGGGGAAAGTTGAATAGCTTTGTTTATTTAATCTGTTAAATAGTCCAACCACTATTGGAATTAGTGAGTATCCATGCTCTTTAAATTCAATCTCGCGGGGATAATTTTTGTTTTTCTCCCCCTAAAATAAAGAGCATTCATGTTTTCATTTTTCCTTCGTTCAATAAATAAACTTCAAAATTTTTTTATTCATTACAACACTGTTTTTATTCTTTATTCTATTTATCTTCTACTTTTCCCCTCATATTTCTTTGTCTTCCATTGCCTTGAATAATTCAAATATTTTTCTTTCTTTTATTTTAACCATCTTCTTTTTCTCTCACATACAATTAGTTAAGNAATCAGATCATTTTATCAGTCATGCACAACTTTTTAACTCTCGTAAAAAGCCAAAGATAGAATATAAATACATTTGGATTACTTCATTAACATGAACAGTGGTAATATCAGGTCAACTTTGACTTTCTTGGGAACTTTTCTCTTCCATGACTTTTTTAGGTTTACTGTCGGTTTTGTTAGGTTCCAAGTTTCACTTGCTTATATCTTTTTACTTTTTAAAATTTTCTGACTACTGAAGTATGCCCTATTTCCTGCCGATAAGCTTTCTTTTATATCTATTAGTAATTCATTTCTTTCATTTCATAAAGATCCTAGGTATTCGAATTAAATTTTTTAAACTGTGTTTTTAAATTTTAATGACTTCATGAATTCCAACCCTGCTTATAGTGATTTTATGCTCGAAGCATTATCATCGCGAGGGTGAACTTGGATGCTTTAATTTTATTTGAGTTAATTTTTAAACTAGAAATTCGATAGCTAATCCATTTTATAAAGTCTTCGAATTCAATAAAGGCTTTTGATATATCTTTCCTACTTTTCCCTTACAGTGCTGACAAAGTCATCAGCATATGCAAGATACTGAAGGGGTTGATTGTAGAGATTGGGTCTTGGGTTTTCCTCAGATGTCAATATGTGAAAAGGCTTTTGATATATCTTTCCTACTTTTCCCTTACAGTGCTGACAAAGTCATCAGCATATGCAAGATACTGAAGGGGTTGATTGTAGAGATTGGGTCTTGGGTTTTCCTCAGATGTCAATATGTGCGCTTCTCAACCCATTTGGGAGTCGATTGACTCTTTCCCAGGGGTTACCTAAGACTATCAGAAAACACACATACTCTACAGTTATGAACTGCATTACAGTAGTGAATCTTTACAAATTTAAAAAATGATTTTTTGTCACAGATCAATAGTAATATAATTCTAACCTGCAAGATGTAACTCTTGATTATTACTATGATTTTAACCAAAAAAAATGTATGCTATAGCGACAGATGAATCTAAATATAAGAAGCAATCAATCTAAATAGCTCTTTTGTATTTTTTAATAATTTCTTTTACAGCAAAAATGCACTCAATATGTCAGCAGGAAATTTTATAATTTTTAGGGATTTGTATCTAATTTTAACTAAATTAGGAATGTGCAAGACTTTACCCTAACCTAATCAGTGAAAGGATCCATTCATGCTTCATCCATCAAAAAATTCACATAATATAATAATTTACACCGGTAAGTCATGTTTATTCTCAGTCGAAATTGACAAGTCTGTTTACATGCAGGAAAAATCATGTCTGGCGAGTTTTGACACAACAATGGGTCTTTGGGGGCATTTGTCAGGAGATTAGTGAGTGTTTCATGTTTTGTGCACAAGATAGATCAGCAGCTACACATTACACTTATGCTGATAATCACAGCACACATCCTGCTGGGCACAACAGTCATTTCAGATCAATGGAGAGCATGTAATGCAATTGGCACCACTCCGGGATTGACTCATCAAACGGTCATTCATTCTGTTAAGTTTTTGGATCCAAACTCAGGTGCCAATAGCCAATACCCAAAAGCATTGAATGTTTGTGGAAATCTGCAAAAGAGAGAAACAAGCGCCACAATGGCACACACAGACATATGCTCGATTTGTATATGTGTATTCATGTGGACATGTGGCATCAACGTGTTAAAGTAAATGGTTTTTATGTCTTCAACGCAATTCTAGACGATATTGTTCAATTTTGGCCACTACAGTAGCGGAGGACCTTTAAAGAAGTAAGTATGTTTTTTTCAAAATAACATTTGTTTTATTGGAAGTGTGAAATAATGTATAATAATTTTTGAATTAAAAGTTTTTTAGGCTAATTCAGATTGATTAGGTTTAGTCGGTTTAGGGATACATTTAGAGTTTAGTGAAGTTTAGGGATACATTTAGAGTTTAGGTTAGTTTAAGGATACATTTAGGCATTTAGGACATAAGTTCGTGGGTCACGATAACCAAGATGGCGGCCGCGGGTTGATCTCTCGGAATTGTTTTTGGCCATTTTTTTTTTTATTCAAAAGAACATCTGTTTTATGGGAAAAGTGAATAATAATAATTTTGCGGTGAATTAAAATTGAAGTACCCACTTCTGATACCGGGTCCGAATAGCCGCAGCCAAACTTTTCATTACAGATAAGACACTAGCCGATTTGCCGCCAAAAAAAAAAAACTTTGATCTTGAATCTTGATTAATGTCATGTTAATGATTATAGAACTATATTTAAAATAGAATTTAAAAATACAATAAAATTATAAACATAAACGTATTCTTACTTGCTTTTAGATGTACGCTCACTGTTCTTCGTGTTTCTTAAACGCCACATGAAATTCTTAAAAATATGGCCATGGCACATTTCTCGATTGATAATAATAATAATGATAATGGCTCTAAGTTCTAAGATGGCAAAACAACAGGAAGTATCCGTCATAACTATCACGTGACCAACCGAACATCTAAAGCCCTCACGTGACCAGCCGGATCCGAATAGCCAATTGTTGCTATAGATACCCGGGTACCTATAGCCACTCCGTTTTTAAATAGCGAAATAAGCGAACTTTGCTGGTTTTGATTTTAAAAACTAGTAAAATATTGTGAAATAGCACTTCATAGATGAGCCAAGGGGACTAACTTTTTTATTGTTAAAAATCGGCTTAGCAGGGTTTGCAATTGGACTCCTCATTTGCTGAAAAAGTTCATGCCAAGCGTTTGAAATCGGTTTTCATTCACTGATATGTTTGATCCTGCTTTTCCATCTCCTTATATTTTCTAGCTTTAACAGTAGCGTGGTAATTTCAAGCTTTTCAGTACATTTATTTCTACGGTGCGTCAGTCTCAAAAATCAAATGGTAAACAATGACAACAACAAAAAAACTAAACAGTAGTCAAAGTAAATGTTATAATAATCCTTCTATTAGAGTCATTTTGGGATTAATATATTGTAAAGAAATATTGATTGAATTTTTTTTTTTAAATTTTAGTATAGTGGACCAGCCACCTGTACATATTTTGAGAACATTAAGTGCCACGCATATATTTACAACGAAGTGTCTACAAGTCCGGCGCGCCGGACAAATAGTACGCAAGATATACGTCCGGCGGGTTGTCACGTGACCGCCGGACGGCTAGTAGTTTTTATAATTCTAAAAGTAGTACAGTGTTGTAGATCTTGTGTGTCTAGTGGTAGAGTGGTCGCTTGACGATATTATGATGTGAGGATCAATATCGGGGATAGAATTTTTTTTTTTTTCTCCCATTTTAATGTAAAATATTTTATACTCTATTTATATTATCATGTTCATCAGCAACAGCAGTTTCATGAGAAGTGTTTAAATATTTTGTAACAATTTAAAATGAAATCTTTTACTTTTATTGGTTGCCTACTCCACACTGGCCCCTTATTTATTTTATGGATTATTGGTGCACAAACTCAAATAACAAACTAAACAAATATGTTTACAAGCCACTTTCACTTAAGTTTTTTTTCTATTTAATCTATTATTTGCATGCAAGATACTCAGCACATAATGACTTGGTAGAGAAATAGATTTTAAAATTAACAATATTTTTGAATTATTCGCAGTCACGTGACAAGGCTGACCGGCAAGATATCTCTCGCCACTTTGTTACGGCGGTCATGTGACTTGGTCGCCGGACAAATAGTGCGGGGGATAGACGTCCGGCGCGCCGGACGTGTAGACACTGCCTATTTACAAACAACAAATAAATAATAAAAACTGGAGTGTCCAGGTTAACCAATAAATCCTCGTTGTTCCTTCCGTTGCTGTCTGACGGGATATCACGAGACTGTAAGAAACAAGTTGGTGGGGGAAAATATGGCAATAGCTCCGTCCACGAAAAGAGTTTCTAAAAGAGGAAGAAAAAAAAAAGGAAGAAAAAAATTAATTACTCTGTGGTCTTTGCAACAGATTTGATAAGTTAATAGAGTTCTGGGTAAGAAAAGTTGAGTTAATTATTTTTTTTAAAATTCCTCATCCCATGTTAAACTAAAATTTATATAACCTGGTCTTTGAACGATAGGCTACATTTCATTTACGCTGTTATTTAGTATAATACATATTTTTTAAAAAATATTTTAAGAGACTCGTTTTAAAAATCGTTAAATCCAGTTTTATCACTGTTGTTGCATGTAAAAAAAATTATGAGATTTTTATTTAAAAAAAAAAAAAAGGTAAACTCACTAAGTGTATTTGGGTCTTGGAATGTTAAATTCCTGTAAAGAAAAAGAAAATTATTAATTAAAAAGTCGAATTTGTTCCAATGTACTAATGGTAACATCTTNTTCATGACGACATAAACCAGCGATTCTCAACCTGTGGGTAACGACCACTTGGGGGGGGGGGGAGGGTCGAACTAAAACCATCGGAAAACACATATTTATGACGTAGCAACGGACATAATTTTATGGTTTGGGGGTCACCACTACACGTGGAACTGTATCAAAGGGTTGCGGCAATAGTAAGGTTTTGAATCACTGAAATAAACGATAAATTGTTTGGATAAATAAGATAACGTGTATGTTTTCTTGTCTCAGAATGGGCATACCGACTTTGTCTCCCCCTTATCATCAGTAATTGCAAGTTATAAAAAAAAATTATTGCTATTTTGATTCTATTTTTGGATGTTCAAGGAACATTGCTCAAGGATGTTGCTCGAAGTTCAAGGAGTGCATAGTTTTATTGATAAACTTCCTATAATATGAGAAAGATCGTTTAACAGACCAATAGAGAATATCTGTTGTTTTTATTTTCGTTTTTAAAGTTAACCAAAAAAAGTATCAAAACGTATACCAAAAATGTATAAGATAAAATAATATAATGCTAAAATTAGAGTAATATACATTAAATATATAAGTTATCAAATAATGTAAAATATTTTATATGAGACTCATCACTGCAAAATAAAAATAATAAGTGGGGAAAGAAACTACACCTGTTTAAAAGATTTTAAAAATATCCATTGAGCTCCTAATCTCGTTGTAAAATAAACTTAATTTCCATTTCATCCGCCACTAAAGACAGCAAACAATAAAAGCTGTTTTTTGTGTTTTTTTTTGTTTTGTTTTTTTTTAAATAATTGAAATAAATATATCGTACTTTTCAGTTTCATATGCTACACAAGGCTTCATAGTCTTACAAACCCAACAATAATATTTCAAATAGTTTGTTTTTAATCCCCACCTCTCTTTTCTGGTACCCGGGTGCGAATAATCACTTCGGTTACACAAACATACTTGATATACAGTTGCCTTCGACTTTCCCCATTATTTTCCTAACAACGTCAGAATTGTGTACGTGAGTTGTTGATTGACGCAAGGAACAATTCAATCGTGTCAACATAAGAATAAACCTTGGCCAAGTCCCGATTTTTTTTATTTTTTTTTAAATATTTTTTTTTTTTGGGGGGGGGGGGGGTTAAATTGTACAAAATAAAATACTGACATGCACTGAATTTAAAACAATGATTTTTAAAATTTAATTTAATTAATTTAATTTTTACA
>CAXITT010000172.1:462388-477703 GCA_964033795.1 Lymnaea stagnalis
ACATTTTAAAACAAGGCAAGGGGGGGGGGGGGGGGGGAAGGGGGGGGGGTAGACAAACCATGCATAGAAGTAACGCTCTTCATAAGAATCCCAGTTACCCCGCCCCCCCCCTCGCAACCGCACATTGTGTTTACGCCCCTGAACTATATCAATACTCTAACCAAAGCATCCGCTTGTGTTACCACAGATTTAATTCAGCAAATCTTTCAGAAAAGCAAAAGAAAATATTACGCACCAAAACGCGATTGCGATACATTTCGTTTGAGAATCCCGTTTAGCGCAGTTATCGGGCAGTTATATTTTCCTACATGCTCCCCTTTGAAGAAAATAGATTTTTTGGAGGGGGGGGGGTCTGAGGTTGCGGGTGCGGTGCTGAAAATTCGATAGAAAGCTTTGTCATCGAACATGAGTCTTTGTGCCAGGTTTCAGGCTCGATAGCTTGACGGGAAGTGGATCAATGAGCCGTCCGAAAATTTGACTGCCCAGCCAGCCACAAAAAAAAAAAAAGCAAAGTTAATGTAACGGATACAATAACGGACACTTAATGTAATTTTTTGCAAAAATATATTTAGATTACCGATTTTTAAAAAATGCTTGAATCGAAAAGCAGAGTCTTTGATGTTGTAGGCGGTGTATGTGTATAAAGACCGCGTCACATTGAATGCATTCCTTTGTAGGATTGATTTGGTCGGAATTCTTCCTTGTTGAAAAAGGTAAACTTGGTAGGATGTATAAAAAGTTTGGGAAATTTGGTCAAACTAGTAATAGTGTACAAGCGACATACCCACTCTCTCAATTGAATGAACAGAGGTCAAGACTCACCACTTATTGCCCTCAAATCTCTTGTGCTTGATGCCTTTCCTGTTGCTGTGGTAGTCGATGTATTTCCTGTTGCTGTTGTAGTTGATACATTTCCAGCTGTTGTAGATGTTACATTTCCAGTTGTGGTGGTTAATACATATCCTGTTGTTGTGGTATTTGTTACATGTCCAGCTGTGGTAGTTGATACATTTCCTGTTGCTGTGGTAGTTGATACATTTCCTGTTGATTTGGTAGTTGATACATTTCCAGCTGTGGTAGTCCATACATTTCCTGTTGCTGTGGTAAATGATACATTTCCAGTTGCAGTTGTAGTCGATACATTTCCAGCTGTTGTAGATGATGCATTTCCTGTTGCTGTGGTAGTTGATACATTTCCTGTTGCTGTGGTAGTTGATACATTTCCTGAAGATGTAGTTGATATATTTCCTGTTGCTGTGGTAGTTGATACATCTCCAGCTGTTGTAGTTGATACATTTCGTTTTGCTGTGGTAGTTGATACATTTCTTGTTGCTGTGGTAGTTGATACATTTCCAGCTGTGGTAGTCCATACATTTCCTGTTGCTGTGGTAAATGATGCATTTCCAGTTGCAGTTGTAGTCGATACATTTCCAGCTGTTGTAGATGATGCATTTCCTGTTGCTGTGGTAGTTGATACATTTCCTGTTGCTGTGGTACTCGATACATTTCCAACTGTTGTAGTTGATACATTTCCTGTTGCTTTGGTAGTTGATACATTTCCAGCTGTTGTAGTTGATACATTTCCTGTTGCTGTGGTAGTTGATACATTTCCAGCTGTTGTAGTTGATACATTTCCTGTTGCTGTGGTAGTTGATACATTTCCTGTTGCTGTGGTAGTTGATACATTTCCTGTTGCTGTGGTACTCGATACATTTCCAACTGTTGTAGTTGAAACATTTCCTGTTGCTGTCGTAGTTGATACATTTCCAGCTGTTGTAGATGTTACATTTCCAGTTGTGGTGGTCAATACATATCCTGTTGTTGTGGTATTTGTTACATGTCCAGCTGTGGTAGTTGATACATTTCCTGTTGCTGTGGTAGTTGATACATTTCCTGTTGATTTGGTAGTTGATACATTTCCAGCTGTGGTAGTCCATACATTTCCTGTTGCTGTGGTAAATGATACATTTCCAGTTGCAGTTGTAGTCGATACATTTCCAGCTGTATTTCCTGAAGATGTAGTTGATATATTTCCTGTTGCTGTGGTAGTTGATACATCTCCAGCTGTTGTAGTTGATACATTTCGTTTTGCTGTGGTAGTTGATACATTTCCTGTTGCTGTGGTAGTTGATACATTTCCAGCTGTTGTAGTTGATACATTTCCTGTTGCTGTGGTAGTTGATACATTTCCAGCTGTTGTAGTTGATACATTTCCTGTTTCTGTGGAAGTTGATACATTTCCTGTTGCTGTGGTAGTTGATACATTTCCTGTTACTGTGGTACTCGATACATTTCCAACTGTTGTAGTTGATACATTTCCTGTTGCTGTCGTAGTTGATACATTTCCAGCTGTTGTAGATGTTACATTTCCAGTTGTGGTGGTTAATACATATCCTGTTGTTGTGGTATTTGTTACATGTCCAGCTGTGGTAGTTGATACATTTCCTGTTGCTGTGGTAGTTGATACATTTCCTGTTGATTTGGTAGTTGATACATTTCCAGCTGTGGTAGTCCATACATTTCCTGTTGCTGTGGTAAATGATACATTTCCAGTTGCAGTTGTAGTCGATACATTTCCAGCTGTTGTAGATGATGCATTTCCTGTTGCTGTGGTAGTTGATACATTTCCTGTTGCTGTGGTAGTTGATACATTTCCTGAAGATGTAGTTGATATATTTCCTGTTGCTGTGGTAGTTGATACATCTCCAGCTGTTGTAGTTGATACATTTCGTTTTGCTGTGGTAGTTGATACATTTCTTGTTGCTGTGGTAGTTGATACATTTCCAGCTGTGGTAGTCCATACATTTCCTGTTGCTGTGGTAAATGATGCATTTCCAGTTGCAGTTGTAGTCGATACATTTCCAGCTGTTGTAGATGATGCATTTCCTGTTGCTGTGGTAGTTGATACATTTCCTGTTGCTGTGGTACTCGATACATTTCCAACTGTTGTAGTTGATACATTTCCTGTTGCTTTGGTAGTTGATACATTTCCAGCTGTTGTAGTTGATACATTTCCTGTTGCTGTGGTAGTTGATACATTTCCAGCTGTTGTAGTTGATACATTTCCTGTTGCTGTGGTAGTTGATACATTTCCTGTTGCTGTGGTAGTTGATACATTTCCTGTTGCTGTGGTACTCGATACATTTCCAACTGTTGTAGTTGAAACATTTCCTGTTGCTGTCGTAGTTGATACATTTCCAGCTGTTGTAGATGTTACATTTCCAGTTGTGGTGGTCAATACATATCCTGTTGTTGTGGTATTTGTTACATGTCCAGCTGTGGTAGTTGATACATTTCCTGTTGCTGTGGTAGTTGATACATTTCCTGTTGATTTGGTAGTTGATACATTTCCAGCTGTGGTAGTCCATACATTTCCTGTTGCTGTGGTAAATGATACATTTCCAGTTGCAGTTGTAGTCGATACATTTCCAGCTGTCGTAGATAATACATTTCCTGCGTCTGTGGTAGTTGATACATTTCCTGTTGCTGTGGTAGATGGTACATTTCCTGTTGTTGTGGTAATTGTTACATTTGCAGCTGTGGAAGTTGATACATTTCGTTTTGTTGTGAAAGTTGATACATTTCCTGTTGCTGTTGTAGTTGATACAATTCCTGCTGTGGTGATTGTAACATTTCCAGCTGTCGAAGATGATACATTCCCTACAGATGTAGTTGATATATTTCCTGTTGCCGTGGTAGTCGATACATTTCCAGCTGTTGTAGTTGATAAATTTCCGATTGCTGTGGTAGTTGATACATTTCCTGAAGATGTAGTTGATATATTTCCTGTTGCTGTGGTAGTTGATACATCTCCAGCTGTTGTAGTTGATACATTTCGTTTTGCTGTGGTAGTTGATACATTTCCTGTTGCTGTGGTAGTTGATAAATTTCCTGTAGCTGTGGAAGTCGATATATTTCTAGCAGTTGTAGTTGATACATTTGCTGTTGCAGTGGTAGTTGATACATTTCCTGATGGTGTGGTAGTTGTTACATCTCCAGAAGTGGAAGTTGATACATTTCGTTTTTTTGTGGAAGTTGATACATTTCCTGTTGCTGTTGTAGTTGATACAATTCGTGTTGTTGTAGATGTTACATTTCCAGTTGTGGTAGTTAATACATATCCTGTTGTTGTGGTATTTGTTACATGTCCAGCTGTGGTAGTTGATACAATTCCTGTTGCTGTGGTAGTTGATACATTTCCTGTTGATTTGGTAGTTGATACATTTCCTGCTTGTGTGGTAGTTGATACATTTCCTGTTGCTGTGGTAAATGATACATTTCCAGTTGCTGTGGTGGTCGATACATTTCCAGCTGTTGTATATGATACATTTCCTGTTGCTGTTGTAGTTGATACAATTCGTGTTGTTGTAGTTGATGCTTTTCCTGATGTGATAGTTGATACATTTCTTGTTGCTGTGGTAGTTGATACACTTTTAGCTGTGGTAGTTGATACACTTTTAGCTGTGGTAGTTGATACATTTATTGTTGTTGTGTTAGATGATACATTTCCTGTTGCTGTGGTAGTTGATACATTTCCTGTTGCTGTGGTAGTTGATACATTTCCTGCTGCTGTGGTAGTTGATACATTTCCTGTTGCTGTGGTAGTTGATGCATTTCCTCCTGCTGAGGTAGTTGAAACATTGCCTGTTATTGTTGTAGGTGTAACATTTCCAGCTGTGGTAGATGATACATTTCCTGTTGCCGTGGTAGATGATATATTTCCTGCTGCTGTAGTTGATACATTTCCTGTTGCTATTGTAGTTGATACATTTCCTGTAGTTATAGTTGATAAGTTTCTCTTTGCTGTGGTAGTTTTTAGATTTCCTAATGATGTAGATGATTCATTTCCTGCAGTTGTAAATAATAGATTTCCTGCTGTGGTGTTTGATACCTTTCTTGCTGTGGTAGTTGATATATTTCCTTTTTTGGTAGTTGATATATTTCCTGCTATGGTAGCCGGTACGTTTGCAGCTGTGGTTGTTGAGACATTACTTGATGTGATAGTTGAAACAAATTCTAGTGTAGTGATTGATACATTTCCTACTGTGTCAGTTGATGAATATCCCGGTGTTGAAACATTTCCTGCTGTGGTAGTTGATACATTTCCTGCTGTGGTTGTTGGAATATTTCCTGCTGTAGTGGTTGATACATTTCCTGCTGTAGTGGTTGATACATTTCCTGCTGTAGTGGTTGATACATTTCCTGCTGTGGTGGTTGAACCATTTCCTGCATTGGTACTAGATACATATCCTGCTGTGGTAGTTGATACATTTCCTGCTGTGGTAGTTAAAACATTTCCTGCAGTGGTATTAGATACATATCCTGCTGTGGTAGTTGATACATTTCCTGCTGTGGTAGTTAAAACATTTCCTGCAGTGGTATTAGATACATATCCTGCTGTGGTAGTTGATACATTTCCTGCTGTGGTGGTTGAACAATTTCCTGCATTGGTACTAGATACATATCCTGCTGTGGTAGTTGATACATTTCCTGCTGTGGTGGTTGAACCATTTCCTGCATTGGTACTAGATACATATCCTGCTGTGGTAGTTGATACATTTCCTGCTGTAGTGGTTGATACATTTCCTGCTGTAGTGGTTGATACATTTCCTGCCGTGGTGGTTGATACATTTCCTGCTGTGGTGGTTGATACATTTCCTGCTGTGGTAGTTAAAACATTTCCTGCAGTGGTATTAGATACATATCCTGCTGTGGTAGTTGATACATTTCCTGCTGTGGTGGTTGAACAATTTCCTGCATTGGTACTAGATACATATCCTGCTGTGGTAGTTGATACATTTCCTGCTGTGGTGGTTGAAACATTTCCTGCAGAGGTATTAGATACATTTCCTGCTATGGTAGTTGAAACATTTCCTGCTGTGGTGGTTGATACATTTCCTGCAGTGGTATTAGATACATTTCCTGCTGTGATAGTTGATACATTTCCACCTGTGGTGGTTGAAACATTTCCTGCAGTGGTGTTAGATACATATCCTGCTTTTGTAGTTGATACATTTCCTGCTGTGGTGTTTGAAACAGTTCCTGCAGTGGTATTAGATACATATCCTGCTGTTATGGTTGATACATTTCCTGCTGTGGTGATTGAAACATTTCCTGCTGTGGTATTAGATACATATCCTGCTGTGGTAGTTGATACATTTCCTGCTGTGGTGGTTGAAACATTTCCTGCAGTGGTATTAGATACATTTCCTGCTATGGTAGTTGATACATTTCCTGCTGTGGTGGTTGAAACATTTCCTGCAGTGGTATTAGATACATTTCCTGCTATGGTAGTTGAAACATTCCCTCCTGTGGTGGTTGAAACATTTCCTGCATTGGTACTACATACATATCCTGCTGTGGTAGTTGATACATTTACATTTCCTGCCGTGGTGGTTGAAAAATTGCCTGCAGAGGTATTAGATACATTTCCTGCTATGGTAGTTGAAACATTTCCTGCTGTGGTGGTTGATACATTTCCTGCAGTGGTATTAGATACATTTCCTGCTGTGATAGTTGATACATTTCCACCTGTGGTGGTTGAAACATTTCCTGCAGTGGTGTTAGATACATATCCTGCTTTTGTAGTTGATACATTTCCTGCTGTGGTGTTTGAAACAGTTCCTGCAGTGGTATTAGATACATATCCTGCTGTTATGGTTGATACATTTCCTGCTGTGGTGATTGAAACATTTCCTGCAGTGGTATTAGATACATATCCTGCTGTGGTAGTTGATACATTTCCTGCTGTGGTGGTTGAAACATTTCCTGCAGTGGTATTACATACATATCCTGCTGTGGTAGTTGATACATTTCCCGCTGTGGTAGTTGATATATTTCCTGCTGTGGTGGTTGATACATTTCCTGCAGTGGTATTAGATACATATATTGCTGTGGTTGTTGATACATTTGCTGCTGTGGTGGTTGAAACATTTCCTGCAGTGGTATCAGATACATTTCCTGCTGTGGTAGTTGATACAGTTCCTGCGGTGGTGGTTGAAACATTTCCTGCTTTGGTATTAGATACATTTCCTGCTGTGGTTTGTGATACATTTCCATCTATTTTGATTATTGTTGTGTTTGTAAGTGTTACTGCTATTGTGGTTGAGGAATCGTCTGCTCTTTTTTTTCTAAGTCCCACTGATGTCAATAGATCCTCCGTAGGTTCACTTAATGGTGCTTCTGTTGCTGTTGATTGCTCTGCCGTCGTTGGTAATTGTTCTGCAGTCGTTGTTTGTAGTTCTGCCGTCGTTGTTTGTTGTTCTGTCGACGTTGTTTGTAGTTCTGCCGTCGTTGTTGATATTTCTTCAGTAGATGTTGGTAGCTCTGCCGTCATTGTTGGTAGCTCTGCCGTCGTTGTTGGTAGCTCTGCCTTCGTTGTTGATATTTCTGCAGTAGATGTTGGTAGTTCTGCCGTCGTTGTTGGTATTTCTGCAGTAGATATTGGTAGTTCTGCCGTCGTTGTTGATATTTCTGCAGTAGATGTTGGTACATCTGCCGTCGTTGTTGGTATTTCTGCAGTAGATGTTGGTAGTTCTGCCGTCGTTGTTGGTATTTCTGCAGTAGATGTTGGTAGTTCTGCCGTCGTTGTTGGTATTTCTGCAGTAGATGTTGGTACATCTGCCGTCGTTGTTGGTATTTCTGCAGTAGATGTTGGTAGTTCTGCCGTCGTTGTTGGTATTTCTGCAGTAGATGTTAGTAGTTCTGCAGTAGATTTTGGTAGCTCTGCCGTTGTTGTTGATGGCTCTTCTGTCGTTCTTTGTAGTTCTGTCGACGTTGTTGGTATTTCTGCAGTAGATGTTGGTACATCTCCCGTCGTTGTTGGTATTTCTGCAGTAGATGTTGGTAGTTCTGTCGACGTTGTTGGTATTTCTGCAGTAGATGTTGGTAGTTCTGTCGACGTTGTTGGTATTTCTGCAGTAGATGTTGGTACATCTCCCGTCGTTGTTGGTATTTCTGCAGTAGATGTTGGTAGTTCTGTCGACGTTGTTGGTATTTCTGCAGTAGATGTTGGTAGTTCTGTCGACGTTGTTGGTAGTTCTGCAGTAGATGTTGGTAGTTCTGTCGACGTTGTTGGTATTTCTGCAGTAAATTTTGGTACATCTCCCGTCGTTGTTTGTATTTCTGCAGTAGATATTGGTAGTTCTGCCGTCGTTGTTGGTATTTCTGCAGTAGATGTTAGTAGTTCTGCAGTAGATTTTGGTAGCTCTGCCGTTGTTGTTGATGGCTCTTCTGTCGTTCTTTGTAGTTCTGTCGACATTGTTGGTATTTCTGCAGTAGATGTTGGTACATCTGCCGTCGTTGTTGGTATTTCTGCAGTAGATGTTGGTAGTTCTGCCGTCGTTGTTGGTATTTCTGCAGTAGATGTTGGTAGTTCTGCCGTCGTTGTTGATATTTCTGCAGTAGATGTTGGTAGTTCTGCCGTCATTGTTGATATTTCTGCAGTAGTTGTTGGTATTTCTGCAGTAGATGTTGGTAGTTCTGCCGTCGTCGTTGATATTTCTGCAGTAGATGTTGGTAGTTCTGCCGTCGTTGTTTGTATTTCTGCAGTAGATGTTGGTAGTTCTGCCGTCGTTGTTGGTATTTCTGCAGTAGATGTTGCTAGTTCTGCCATCGTTGTTGATATTTCTGCAGTAGATGTTGGTAGTTCTGCCGTCGTTGTTGATATTTCTGCAGTAGATGTTGGTAGTTCTGCCGTCGTTGTTGATATTTCTGAAGTAGCTGTTGGTAGTTCTGCCGTCTTTGTTGGTAGTTCAGTCGTCGTTGTTGGTAGTTCTGTCGTCATTGTTGGTAGTTCTGTCGTCTTTGTTGGTAGTTCTGCAGTAGATGTTGGTAATTCTGCCGTCGTTGTTGGTATTTCTGCAGTAGATGTTGATAGTTCTGCCGTCGTTGTTGGTAGTTCTGCAGTAGATGTTGGTAGTCCTGTCGACGTTGTTGGTATTTCTGCAGTAGATGTTGGTAGTTCTGCCGTCGTTGTTGGTATTTCTGCAGTAGATGTTGGTAGTTCTGCCGTCGTTGTTGATATTTCTGCAGTATATGTTGGTAGTCCTGTCGACGTTGTTGGTATTTCTGCAGTAGATGTTGGTAGTTCTGCCGTCGTTGTTGGTATTTCTGCAGTAGATGTTGCTGGTTCTGCCGTCGTTGTTTGTATTTCTGCAGTAGATGTTGGTAGTTCTGCCGTCGTTGTTGGTAGTTCTGCAGTCGTTGTTGGTAGTACTGCTGTCGTTGTTGGTATTTCTGCAGTAGATGTTGGTAGTTCTGCCGTCGTTGTTGGTAGTTCTGCAGTAGATGTTGGTAGTTCTGTCGACGTTGTTGATATTTCTGCAGTAGATGTTGGTAGTTCTGCCATCGTTGTTGGTATTTCTGCAGTAGATGTTGCTAGTTCTGCCGTCGTTGTTGATATTTCTGCAGTAGATGTTGGTAGTTCTGCCGTCGTTGTTGGTAGTTCTGTCATCGTTGTTGGTAGTTCTGCCGTCGTTGTTGGTAGTTCTGCCGTCGTTGTTGGTAGTTCTGTCGTCGTTGTTGGTAGTTCTGTCGTCGTTGTTGGTAGTTCTGCCGTCGTTGTTGGTAGATCTGCAGTAGATGTTGCTAGTTCTGCCGTCGTTGTTGATATTTCTGCAGTAGATGTTGGTAGTTCTGCCGTCGTTGTTGATAGTACTGTCGTCGTTGTTGGTAGTTCTGTCGTCGTTGTTGGTAGCTCTGTCGTCGTTGTTGGTAGTTCTGTTGTCGTTGTTGGTAGTTCTGTCATCGTTGTTGGTAGTTCTGTAGTCGTTGTTCGTAGTTCTCTCGTCATTTTTGTTAGTTCTGTTGTTTTTGTGGGTAGTTCTGTTGTCGTTGTTGGTAGTTCTGTAGTCGTTGTTGGTAGTTCTGTCGTCGTTGTTGATATTTCTGCAGTAGATGTTGGTAGTTCTGCCGTCGTTGTTGATAGTACTGTCATCGTGGTTGGTAGTTCTGTCGTCGTTGTTGGTAGTTCTGTCATCGTTGTTGGTAGTTCTGTAGTCGTTGTTCGTAGTTCTCTCGTCATTTTTGTTAGTTCTGTTGTTTTTGTGGGTAGTTCTGTCGACTTTGTTGGTAGTTCTGCCGTCGTTGTTGGTAGTTCTGTCGTCGTTGTTGGTAGTTCTGCCGTCGTTGTTGGTTGTTCTGTCGTCGTTGTTGGTAGTCCTGCCGTCGTTGTTGGTAGTTCTGCCGTCGTTGTTGGTAGTTCTGTCGTCGTTGTTGGTAGTTCTGTCGTCGTTGTTGGTAGTTCTGCCGTCGTTGTTGGTAGATCTTTAGTAGATGTTGCTAGTTCTGCCGTCGTTGTTGATATTTCTGCAGTAGATGTTGGTAGTTCTGCCGTCGTTGTTGATAGTACTGTCGTCGTTGTTGGTAGTTCTGTCGTCGTTGTTGGTAGTTCTGTCGTCGTTGTTGGTAGTTCTGTTGTCGTTGTTGGTAGTTCTGTCATCGTTGTTGGTAGTTCTGTCGTCGTTGTTGGTAGTTCTCTCGTCGTTTTTGTTAGTTCTGTTGTTTTTGTGGGTAGTTCTGCCGTCGTTGTTGGTAGTTCTGCCGTCGTTGTTGGTAGTTCTGTCGTCGTTGTTGGTAGTTCTGCCGTCGTTGTTGGTAGTTCTGTCGTCGTTGTTGGTAGTTCTGTCGTCGTTGTTGGTAGTTCTGTCGTCGTTGTTGTTAGTTCTGCCGTCGTTGTTGGTAGTTCTGCCGTCGTTGTTGGTAGTTCTCTCGTCATATTTGTTAGTTCTGTTGTTTTTGTGATTCTGTCATCGTTGTTGGTAGTTCTGTCGTCGTTGTTGGTAGTTCTCTCGTCGTTTTTGTTAGTTCTGTTGTTGTTGTTGGTAGTTCTGCCGTCGTTGTTGGTAGTTCTGCCGTCGTTGTTGGTAGTTCTGTCGTCGTTGTTGGTAGTTCTTCCGTCGTTGTTGGTAGTTCTGTCGTCGTTGTTGGTAGTTCTGTCGTCGTTGTTGGTAGTTCTGTCGTCGTTTTTGTTAGTTCTGCCGTCGTTGTTGGTAGTTCTGCCGTCGTTGTTGGTAGTTCTCTCGTCATATTTGTTAGTTCTGTTGTTTTTGTGGGTAGTTCTGTCGTCGTTGTTTGTAGTTCTGTCGTCGTTGTTGGTAATTCTGTCGTCGTTTTTGTTAGTTCTGCCGTCGTTGTTGGTAGTTCTGGCGTCGTTGTTGGTAGTTCTGTCGTCGTTTTTGTTATTTCTGCCGTCATTGTTGGTAGTTCTGGCGTCGTTGTTGGTAGTTCTGTCGTCGTTGGTGGTAGTTCTGCCGTCGTTGTTGATATTTCTGAAGTAGCTGTTGGTAGTTCTGCCGTCGTTGTTGGTAGTTCTGTCGTCGTTGTTGGTAGTTCTGTCGTCGTTGTTGGTAGTTCTGCCGTCGTTGTTGGTAGTTTATTCGTCGTTTTTGGTAGTTCTGCCGTCGTTGTTGGTAGTTCTGTCGTCGTTGTTGGTAGTTCTGTTGTCGTTGTTGGTAGTTCTGCCGTCGTTGTTGGTAGTTCTGTCGTCGTTGTTGATGGTTCTTCAGGCTTTTTTGGTAGTTGTGATGTCGTTTTTAATGGTCCAGCCGTCGTTGTTGATGTTTCTGCCGTCGTTGTTGTTGTTGGTTCCGCCGTCGTTGTTGTTGGTTCTGCCGTCGTTTTTAGTGGTTCTTCCGTCGTTGTTGAATATAGCGATATTGCCAAGACAATCAAACTCCACTCGTGTGTCCGCATGTTGAATGTCGCTGGAGAAGGGATAAGAAAGTCCATTGAGACATGTGAACACGCGCCACAGACACAAACACAACACACACACCAACACACACACCAACACTCCAAAACACACACCAACACACACACCAATCACAAACACCAACACACACACACACCAACACACACACCAACACACACACCAACACACACACCAACACACACACTCACAAACACCAACACACACACCAACACATACACCATCACACACCAACACACGCTAACCCACACACCAACCCACACACCAACATACACACCACCACACACACCAACACACACCAGTACCAACATTCACACTAACACACACACACACACATCAACACACACACCAACACAAACACCAACACACACACATCAACATACACACCAACACACACAACAACATACACACCACCACACACACATCAACACACACATAAACACAAACACCAATGCACACACCAACACACACACCAACATACACACATCGACACACACACCAACATACACACATCAACACACACACCAACATACACACACCAACATACACACATCAACACACACACACACACAAACGCACACTCCAACACAAACACCAACACACACACCAACATGCACACTTCAACACACACACACATCAACACACACACCAACACACACACCAACACACACTTCAACACAAACAACACACACACCAAAAATACAGAAACACATAGCAATTGATAAACTTTCACAAATTGTTGATTATCAATGAGCTGAATAAATTCCACTGAATTTTGATTGCCTTATCCGTTTGACTATATATTAATTTATATTTATGAAATTGAGACGCACATTGTCTCTCTATTACATTTTTTTACCGGTACCTATAGTTGTATATATATTTTTTTTTAATGATACCCTAGTATAGTACATTAATTAGACATAAATAACTTGCGTAAATAAAAGAATACATGTTCAGCTTTAATAATGGCTACACAGAATACAAATGTATACCTTTCGGCAAATACCTTCATCAGTACAAAAACAAAACCTCTATATACGTATAAATTTTATTTATATTGTCTATAGATACATATATAATATATTCAACTGTTTTAAATTTATAATATTCATTTTTTTAAATTTGTTGCATCAATTGGGATATTGCGATGATCTTTCGCCACTCTATAATTGTTTCGTGGTGTTGGTTAAATTATAATGAAATAAATAAATTGTTACATTACATATATCTTATAAATAGTTATACAAAATAATATGGAAGAAAAAAAATTCACTTCAACTGTTTATGTTCCAAAGAATTTAGACTTCTGATCCTCACAGCGGGGGGGAACACACGTCAGTTAATTTGTGTGTTGAAAAATAGATGTTATCATATTATATCGCTCAGATGGTAGTAGTTCGACTACATTTCTCTAAATGAAGGATCGACATGAACGATTCGATTCTCGCACACGTGACACATATAACGTGACAATGATTGGATAATATTTATTTTAATTTTTTTTTTTGTAAAGGGAGAATGAAGACTCGGTTATGACGATCGGCCCAACTGGGTGTGGAGAGTAAGCGATCAAAGCTGGGTGTGGAGGGTAGGCGATCAAAGCTGGGTGTGGAGAGTAGGCGATCAAAGCTGGGTGTGGAGGGTAGGCGATCAAAGCTGGGTGTGGAGGGTAGGCGATCAAAGCTGGGTGTGGAGAGTAGGCGATCAAAGCTGGGTGTGGAGGGTAAGCGATCAAAGCTGGGAACACGACAACGGCATTGTTGAGATGTGTTTTGTCACAGGGCTTGGTTTCAGGAGTGTTGAACTCACAGAGCAAGTCTAGACTCTAGATGATTGGCTACTCAAAAAAATTAGACTGAAATGTACGTAAGTAACAAAAACTTTTTTTTTAAAATTAACATTTTGTTGAAATAAGGGCCGCGGTGGGAGCAGATGTGTTGTCCGGGTACCCGTGGCCGGGTATTTTGGAAAGGTAATCAGGGGGGGGGATCCGAGTCCGGGTATCGCGATCCAGCAATTATCTCTAGAAGAATGAGAAATGTGTGTCGCCCCACGGGGGGGGGGGGGGGGAACGTAAAAATATAATATCGCCCCACCACGGGGGGGGGGGAGTGAAACTACAAGTATCGAACTAGTGCCGACTACGAATACATCGACGTTGAATGCTTCATGCCAATCATAGCACATAACCGTAAGCCAGCGGTTCTCAACCTGTGCGTCGTGAACCTTTTTTTGGTCGCACGACCCTTACAAAGGGGTCTCCTAAGACCATATGAAAACACATATTCATGAAATAGCAACAACATGAGGAACTGTATTAATGGGTCCGGGCATTAGGAAGGTTGAGAACCACTGCGGTAAGCCGTGAACATAACGGAGTTCAAACATTTAGCGGAGCTGCGATGTATGCGTGGGAGTGCTGCTTGCCTGCGATGTATGCGTGGGAGTGCTGCTTGCCTGCGATGTATGCGTGGGAGTGCTGCTTGCCTGTGATGTATGTGTGGGAGTGCTGCTTGCCGCTGGTGGCTAGGATATTTCAGTTTGTTTATTGCAATTTTTAAAAAAAAATTCTGACTGGACCCGAGAGGCGTAGATAAGGGGGGGGGGGGAGGCGGGGGGGACAGATGCCCATGGGCGCCAGACTCGTTAGGGGCGCCAAAATGGGCTTTGGTGTTATTTTATTGATGAAAATATGGGGTGTCTTCAGGGTTTAATAGCTACTAAGAGTACTAGGAGTACTAAGAGTACTAGGAGTAGTAAGAGTACTAAGAGAACCCAGAGCACTAGGAGAACCAATAGTACTAGGAGTTCTAAGAGTAATAGGAGTACTAGAAGCACTAGGAGAATCTAGAGTACTAGGAGAACCAAGAGTAATAGAAGGACTTAGAGTATTAGGAGAACCAAGAGTACTAGGAGTACTAGAAGAACTAAAAGTACTAGGAGAACCAAGAGTACTAAGAGAACCAAGAGTACTAGGACAATCTAGAGTACTAGGAGAACCAAGATTACTAGGAGAACCAAGAGTTCTAGGAAAACCAAGAGTACTAGGAGAATTAAGAGTACTAGGAAAACCAAGAGTACTAGGAGAACCTAAAGTACTAGGAGAACCAAGAGTACTAGGAGAATCAAGAGTACTAGGAGTACCAAGAGTACTAGGAGAACCAAAAGTACTAGGAGAACCAAGAGTACTAAGAGAACCAAGAGTACTAGGAGACCCATGAGTACTAGGAGTACCAAGAGTACTAGGAGTACTAAGAGTAACAAGAGTACTAGGAGAAGGTGTGGTGTGACATTGTCGCGGAATGCTTGGCATAACTACAACGCTCATGACGATGGCGATAGGATTTATGTCCTTCTGGAAGAAAGAATAAGATCAACGTCTACTGATGAATTAAAACAACCAACAACCAACAACCAACAACCAACAACCAACAACCAACAACCAACAACCAACAACCAACAACCAACAACCAACAACCAACAACCAACAACCAACAACCAACAACCAACAAACAACAACCAACAACCAACAACCAACAACCAACAACCAACAACCAACAACCAACAACCAACAACCAACAACCAACAACCAACAACCAACA
>CAXITT010000172.1:494794-531220 GCA_964033795.1 Lymnaea stagnalis
CCCCCCCCCCCAAAAAAAAAAAAACCCGCACATTTTTTCATGCCACTGAACTATATTAGTATTCTAAAGACCCACCTGCGTTTAAGCCGCAGGTTTACAAAAAACAAAACAAAACAAAGTATTACGCCCCTGCGATATTAATTTTTTTTTGTTTATGTTAAGACTCTAGTTTAGAGCAGTTGTCAGGAATTTAATTTTATTTCATGAATTCACTGTAATCTCCATCTCCACCACCCCCCCCCCCGGGGCCAAACCTGGTCGTGGATAGCGCCGACCTTGACACAACACCGGGCCTGCTTTGTTTTAACGGCATGTCCACCAATTCGTCAACGGAGAAAGAAGCATGCGACATGCGACACAGACAATAACACGGCGACGAAAGCTTTCAGGGAATGCAGCAGATGCCATGAATCACGTCAGAGGGGCGCGCGAAGACTATTGGCTGATTCGCGTTACGTTAGCGTCACTTACAGCGATAGCCTCGTATCGTACCGTCACGTCTAACGCGTCCGGCTTTAAGCACGGACAGAATTGTTGCATGACTAAACTAAACAAACCCTCTTGAAAACCGGTTTACTTTTTTTTTAAGTAATCCTTTATATGCATTTTTTAAATTATTGTATTTTATCTGAATATTCTAATGACCCATCCGCTTTTCCATCGCAGATCAGATCGATTTCACCAACTATTTCATTAAAATATAAAGACAACATTACGCACCAAACGCAAATGCAAAATTCCTAAGAATCTCATTTAGCGCAATTATCCGGAATTTTATTTTATGAATTCATACTTCCTTCATCTTCCTCTTGAAAAACAGATTTTTGTGGGCTTGGAGTTAGGGGGGGGGGGGGGTGGAACTGAAAATTTTTGTGGGGTTGGAGGGGGGGGGGGGGGGGGGGTGGCACTGAAAATTTGAGAGAATGTCTTGTCATCGGAAACAATTCTATGTGCCAAGTTTCAGCTCGATGGGTTGACGGGAAGTGGGTCAATTAGCCGTTTGAAATTGTTTAGCCCCCAAGCCAGATGGAAACGCACGACGAACAACAGCTGAGTTAATATAAAGGATTTGTTTTTTAAACGACCTTCTCCTCAAGCAAACATTAAGTAATCCATAAATTTGTAGGATCTTAGAGAATTAATGACTTTCTCCGGAGCCCACTTCCAGGATGGCTCATACGAAATATTTGGTAAAATGTTGTTTTATTTAAGCCCCCCAAAAAATCTCCTGTCGGTACGCGGCTGTCTCATAAATCACCCGAGGATAGGGTCTGCTCGCGGCCGGTCATGTGCCAGATTTCTAAATCAAGGGCTGACTTGAGGCTAAATATATATATTCTGTCCGGGTTTTTACAACTTTAAATAAAATGGGCATCCTGGCATGTATAGAGGAGCTTACCACAAACCTTACCATCATAACTAACAGCATGTCGCCTGTCTTTGTTAAGTGCTCCGTCTACTGTCATAACGGTGTTTCTCGTTATGTGTATTGTGTGTCGTCGTCCCCCCCCCCCATGCCGGGTCCCCCAAAACAACCTCCTGATGGTAGAGGTGTGCGTTTAAACGCATGAGTTCCCGGTTAGTATCCACTTTGGGAAGATATAAATACCNCCCTAAATGCAGAGTAAGACCCACCGACACTGTCAAAGTGAGGTTTAATAAATGCGGTCACCTTTCTGTTCCAAGGCCGAAATGTCTCACCCAGATACGCGCCTCACAGATTTAAATCTGTTGGTTTAGACTTTAGATCAGCTGTTCTCAACCCTGTGGGTCGAGACCCCTTTGTGGGTCGAACGACAATGTTATATAGAGGTCGCCTGGGGCCATCAGAAAACACACACTCTCTACAGTTATGAAGTGAGTAGCAATGAAAATAACTTTGCGGTTGCAGGTCGCCACGACGCGAGGAACTGTCGTGGCATTAGGAAGGTTGAGAACCACTGATTTAAACAGACATGTTATTCTTGTTACTGATCCATGCGCACCAACCTGTGCAGATTGTGCCTAATAATAGCTGTGCTACTATTCCAAGAATGTTTCCGCTATAGACCAAGGCAGAAAACAAATTAGTTTTAAACTCTATACCACGCATCACGACTGAACGGGTGTCTTTGTTTCAGCGTCGATCACTGGGTCTGTTTCAAAATCAAGTTTCAACCGACTTTGACGTGCCCCCCCCCTCCCATGCCCATTAGTCTGATCGTCAGTCAGGCAGAGCGTACCGAGGGTGTCAGTCGCAAGGCATGGCGCGAGCCGCGTGCGCAATTTGAGGAGGTTGCGAGGGGGGGGGGGTAGGGGTGGTGGTTATGAGAAATAACACGCCAAACATGTCAGCTTCATAGTTTACACCAGTGGTTAGGTGAAGACAGTCAGGCAGAGCGTACCGAGGGTGTCAGTCGCAAGGCATGGCGCGAGCCGCGTGCGCAATTTGAGGAGGTTGCGAGGGGGGGGGGGGTAGGGGTGGTGGTTATGAGAAATAACACGCCAAACATGTCAGCTTCATAGTTTACACCAGTGGTTAGGTGAAGTTGCCGTGCTGAAATTATTGTGATACACACGCCTTTGAATGACAACGTTGATATTTTGTGACATTGTTGAGCTTTGTGTGTGTGTGTACAATTTAGAACTCGTTTGTATGTGTGTGTGTGCGCGCGTGTGTGGTGTGTGTATCAATTTAATTAAGATCGAGATTCTTGTAATGATCGCATTAAACAGAAATGAGTTTTGATGACGATGTACTGGTCACAGTAAATAAGCCAGCTGTAAAGAAATGTGTTGCGTGTCTGTCAGTTGTTGTCTAGAGCTCAAGAATAGCACTTGGCACGAAGTCCTTTAAACTACTAATTATTAAACTTCTACTGCACTAAGGCTGTTAATCACGTGACTACATTGTTTTCTGCATGGCTCCACGAATCGTCCTTGATTAAATTACTAAACTTTTATTGACTTCTGCTACCATCTAACACAGTTCTCTCGTCAGGTATGTAAGTTCTGCTAACAACAGACTTAACCAAAGAACTGCAAATACCAACCGGGTCTCTGGCAACTCTGTTAAGTTCAGCGTTCCTACTCTCTCGATCTCCCCCGTTGCACTACTGTCCACCTGCACACTACTACCCCCTTAAGTATCCCCTCTCTTTATAGGATTCATGCGCCAAAATAGTCCGATCAGCAATCAGGCACACTAACTCTCTATTCTCAATCATAACAAATGGACCTTCTCACCAAACAGACTCACAGGGATTCTACGACCTCGAAACCAGACACTTCACTGTGACGTTAAAAATGGCCTTCAAGATAAAAAGTATACGATGTTCTTCTCAGACAGAATAGAACACAAAGGTCTCAGCGTACCTTTGAAACTCATCATAGAACTCATATTCTTCTTCTCACTAAGGTCTCATTCGGTCTCGGTCTTCACCCGCAAACGTTTTGAAACTCATCACAGAACACCTATTCAGTCTCACAAAGTTCTCTATCGGCCTCATGCTCAATCTTATTTAAAATCTGAGCCTTGCTCTCTCTCATGCACGCTGTAATTTATAACTGCTCCTTATCCACAGGAAAATCTGGTTAAATGCTTTGCTGTTATTTATCGTCTCATATCTACAGTATGGAAATCCACACACTTTCGGTAAGTAGACACACTATTTTAAACTAGTTCTGGTTTCTTGCAGAGGCGTAGCGAGGGATGGGCAGGGGGGGCAGATATCCCCGGGCGCCAGCTGGTTAGGGGCGCCAAAATGTGCTTTGATATTATTTTATTGATGAAAATAATGAGCTTGAGAGTTGAAAAAAGAAAAAGGGGTGCTTTAAAATGGATCTTGTCCCCGGGCGCCAATCTTTTCCCCGGGCGCCAAACACCCTCGCTACGCCACTGGTTTCTTGTTTCCTGCTCTGAATGTAAGGAGTTTTATAATGTCTGTCCCAAATAGTAACTGATTAATTTCAATAAAAGAAGAAAATTATAGAATTTTTAAATTCCTCCCGTATCAGTATCCTTAATTTTAAATTGATATTTATATATATAGCCTACAATCGATGTGCTTATTATTGTGGGGGCGTTAATGTGAAAATAAGCCCTGTAAATTACAATATTATTATCTGAGGCCCAATACCCTTTTTAGATTCGATTGATGAAATGTTCATTCTTTATTGAATTATCCATCGACTCTTCAAAACCCGTCCCGCACTTTGTCTCCCGTGCAGACTGCCCATCAGACTGGTACACGTACTCAGGGAGCTGTTACCAGTTCTATGGAGACTTCCCCAGGAGCTACGAGGAGGCGATGGTCCAATGTGCGGTAAGTAGACCCATTTTTTGGGTAACTCTCCAGTTGACTTCCTCTTTTCAAGATTAGGTTAAAACAATATCGTTCATTCAGTGGCGTAAAAGAGGTGTGGCAAAAAGCACTAACCCTGGCTACGACACTGGGTCTATTCCACCCCCCCCCCCACACACACACACCCAATCCCAATTGCACCGTTTTTTGTTTTTTTTTTGGTTTTTTTTTGATAATATGATATGACTGCAAAGATACACATTAACTCAACACAGTAGCGTACAGAAATGAGTGGATAGATCCAAAGTCAATCCCAATTGCACCGTTTTTTGTTTTTTTTTTGGTTTTTTTTTGATAATATGATATGACTGCAAAGATACACATTAACTCAACACAGTAGCGTACAGAAATGAGTGGATAGATCCAGAGTCATAGCCTGGGCCCTGCAACCCCACGCGACTTCAGGGGGTGGGGAGCACGGATGGTTATTGAGCCCCAAATTGTGATGGGGAAAAAATACATATAATTCTTTTAAAATTGCATTAAATAGCTATTATGGCACTCACTAAAACTTAAAAATATTCTAGCCCAACGAGCTGTCATGACGGCCCATTAGGCGAATCACAAGTTTAACTCTAGTTTACAGCTAGCAGCTCTCCTGTAGGGCATACTACTAGTGTTCTCCCTTGAACTTCTTAAGTATCTCGAACAGTGGTTCTTAACCTGGGTTCGGTCGAACCCTAGGGGTTCGGTGAGTCAGTCTCAGGGGTTTGGCGGTGGTCCAAAAAAAAATCAGAAAAAAAAATCTGAAAAAAAAAAATCATATTTTATTTTTCCTATTAAGAAGGGTTTGGTGAATGCGCATATGAAACTGGTGGGGTTCAGTACCTCCAAAAAGATTAAGAACCACTGATCTAGAATCAAGATATAGATCTAAATCTCATGATTTTATAAAGTTTTTTTTTTTGCTTATATTTTGAATCATCCGCTAATGTAGGAATGGAGATGGGAGGTTCTAGTGCCTGTTTGGTTCTGGTGCAACGAAAAGAAAGGGTTGTCTTCGGAATTGGGGGTTGTTGAGATGCTCTCGTTGTTGTATTGTTGGTTACTTCCCATTGTGTCAATGCGTTAGCCCCGTATTTCTTGAGTAGAGACGTGAGAGGCCGCGTGATCTTGCTTTGTAACACGTCATTAAAAATGTAGACACGCAGCTGGACAGACGTGTTAGTGTTCCGCTTGCTAGTCATACTAGATGGAGCCCGCCAAACGTTGGCGACAGCAAGGCGTGAACTTCCCATCTGCTAAAGTTCCTTGACAAAAACGTGAACTCAAGTTACGCACATTTAAGAATAATCCAATTTTGCTACACCCCTTCCCCCACCCCACACTTTTTTTACATGATACGCGACCCGCGGCTTAGCATACGCCACGAGCTTGGCTGGCAAGCGAGGGTGGTGCAGGAGGGGGGGCGGTAGCTCCACCGCAGTGCGCATGTCTCGAGACCAACGATGGGCAGGCAAGGGAAGGGAGGGGAGGATTTGCCTGCGTCTTGCTTGCTCTGCCGTATCTATATATAGCCTGCTTGGTGGTGATGCCCTAGTTTCGCTGGCAAATTATATATATATATATAGATATAACTGGGGTGAATGAACAGGAAATGTTTTTCTTTCTCTGCTGTTATCCGAAATTGGAACTGAAATGAACATTGGTTAACGTCTACATATCGGGTAACGCCTTCTATTCAAACCAAGTTCATAGACATATGGGGAGAGAGAATTGAAAGAAAACAATCCACCTAAACTAGTGCGTTGTTTATCAAAGGTCGGCATAAGAGCGACGTTTGGGTTTTTAATGACGCAGTGATGACAAAAATACATTTTTTTGAGGTATGTTAAAACTATTTTTTTAAAAATGTCTCACCTATTTTACAAACACAAAGGGTGAAAACAATTATTTGCACCGCTCCGCCCCCGGGTTGTCCTTCTTCTATACATTGATGTGCGACATTTTCAGGCTTCTCCGGGTTGAGGGGGGCGGCACGGTCCTGAACGCAGTGTAATGACAGAAATTAATTTCTTAAAGACTTGGATTTTACAGCTTTGAATCTAGTTAGTCTTGCAGAAATTTGTTGTTTCAAGTTTATAAATAAAAATGGTTTCTTTACCCCTTTCACCTTCACATTCACTCTCACCTTTACACACACTTTTCTAGTCCGTCTTTACAAATCAACATTTCAATGTAGAGGCCGACCGAATTTCGGCTTCGGCTTCGGTTTCGGCGCCGAAAGTGGCCATTTTATCAATTTCGGCCAAGTTTCGGTTTCGGCCGAAACTGGAAAGTTAACTTTCGGCTTAATTTCGGTTTCGGCCGAAAGAGAAACGTTAACTTTCGGTTTTTCTTCGGTTTCGGCCGAAATTGACTTAGACTTTCGGCCATCCGGCCGAAAGTTACTCAGTTTTTCGGTCATTTAATACTAAGCGAAAGCGATATTTTACAACAAACTAAGCGACATTTAAGAACAAATTAAGCGATCTTTGAGAACAAAAAAAATGATATTTAACAACAAACTAAACGACATTTATGAACAAACTAAACGATCTTTAAAACAAACTAAGCGATTTTTAAGACCGAACTAAATGATCTTTAAGAACAAAACAAATGATCTTTAATGATTTATAAGAATAAACTAAGCGATCTTTAGCAGAAGACTAAATGTTCTTTAAAAACAAACTGAAAGATCTTTAAGAACAAACTAAGCGAATTTACAACCAACTAAGCGATATTTATGAACAAACTAAACGATCTTTAAGAACAAATAAAGCGATCATTAACAAAAACTAGACGATCTTTAACAACAAACTAATGCGATCTTTAACAAAAAACTAAACGATCTTTAACAACAAACTAAACGATCTTTAACAACAAACTAAACGATCTTTAACAACAAACTAAACGATCTTTAACAACAAACTAAACGATCTTTAACAACAAAATAAACGATCTTTTAAAAAAAAAATAAGCGATCTTTTAGAACCACATTTTTTAGAGACCCTGTTTAAAAAAAAAATATTTTGCATTAATTTCCCCTTCTCCCCAATTTTCTCCTACATACTAATTTAAAAAAAAAATTGTAAAGCAATTTAAATTACTTTTATATTAAAATGGTATAATCCTAAGTATTCTAAAGATCAAGGGTCTCAAACTCAAATCATAGGGGAAAGGGGGGGGGGGGGGGGGCGCAGGAGGTAGTGTCTGAATGAGAGTGGGCCGCATCAAGTATTTCACAAAAAGCGATTACAACTGTTAAAATCTGGTCAACCTTTATAAATAACAAAAATATCATTAAGGGTTCTCAAGATGGGATTCACTTTCATCCACCTACTCACTGTTCCCAGAGAGCTGGCATATAAAAATATATAGAGACATAAAAAAAAAATCAGAATAAGATTAGTCGGTGAGATTCGACTGAAACCGTCGCGGAGAGTCACGTTATAGATATGAGAATGGGGGAAACGGGCCGGCACATTTACACTAAACTTTTCTGTCATGTAGCGGGCCGCAAAATATCGTCTTGCGGGTCACAAATGGCTCGCTGGCCGCGAGTTTGAGAGCCCTAAATTAGATTTTTATTTATTAATATTTGCGATTATCTCATTTTTATAAAAAGAATGTAAATATTTATATTTTCCCACATCATTTTCGATGTAAGCAGAATGTATGCAGGAACGAATTTCAAAATATCTTAATATTTCATTTTCGGTTTTGGCTTCGGTTTCGGCCGAAATTCATTTTTAACTTTCGGTCTTTTTTTGTTGCAAACGGAATATCTAAATTGAACAGCAGCATTCCTAGTTATACTCAACCATGAGGCTTTTTGTGGGTTACACTAAATTGACCGAAGCTTCCGCGAGCACCAAAGAGCGCTGTCTTGAGTGAAACATTAAATAGTTTTAAATTGTTAAATTTTTATTGTGTTTTTTTTATAAATTTTGAGTAACGTTAACAGCAGACGAAAAAAAAAGTTCAACTCTCAAAGGGGCCAAAAACCGAAAAGCGGCAGGGAGCCCCTAAAAGTTACGCGACGGCGCTGGATATATCCATAATAGGGGAAACTTAAAGTTTTAAAAGTGTGAGAAAAATAGTTGTTTTTTTTTAAGTATCTCGGTTAACTTTTTTTATCTTCATGTGGTCGTATATTTGATTTAGGGGCACATTAAGTTGCGTTTTTCAGTATTAAGTCCCATTACTCGATTCTAAGGGTAAACAACCAAGGAGCTTGCACATTTCCTCAGTACTAAACTCTCTCATTTTAAGACTTTGGGCAATACAACCAAGGAATCGACAAATTGCTCAGTACTGTGCCCTATAACCTCACCTAAATTCTTGAACTTCCTGTAACTTCCTTGGTAACACGCACCTTTTGGTTTTTAGTCAACTTCCTTTCTCTATAATTATTATTCCCGCTTCTTACCAGCAAAGTTCAATTATTCTCATTTTTTTTTTAAACGTCTGCTGATAAAGGCTTTTAGCCAAAATGATCTCTTGGTTTTCCTGTTTTATCATGTCTACTATTTTCTCCACAAGGCTTGAACACAATTTTTTCCCTATAATACTTGAGTGTTTAATCATTTAAACTAGAATATATAATTTAGGCCTATAGACTATAGATGAAGATAATACTGAAGATGCATACAATTACTCAATTACAAATTATGATAATGTACCACTTTGGCGTCGCCGTCGGTTATTAAAAAAATCCTGTTGAGCTCTTTACGGGAGTTTATAAAACGATATGGCTCACTGATTGTATCGTACGGAAGAGTTGCTTTTGCCAGCATAAACCAGATTAGACTCGGAGCTGAATATATCATATACAAAATAAAATAATTGGCTAAAACTGGGATAGGATGCCACGACGTTCATTAAAGTTGCCGTGAATACGGTTCAGGTTAGGTTGAGGGATACATTTACTTAGATTTAGTGACAGAATTTACTTGTTTTGTCAACCTAGATGGCAGCCATTGGAAAAAAGAATGTGAATTTTACCTTGAAAACATAATGTGGAAAATAGCAAACTGAAAATTTGGCTAAAGCCGCAATGCATACAATCTCAAACTCGGTCTGTTGTATTTTCATTAATAAAATTATTTTATTTTTAAAAATGTGTCTTGCATACAAAATACAATTACAATATTAAAATATCTTAAAAATTATTTCATCTATTTGAATCAATGAAAGAAATTTATCTTATTAAAAAAAACTATAAATAATCACTCATTCATTCCTCTTATTATAATTGATACTGTCCTCTCAGATATTACTACATTACAGCTAAGTCTTAGTCTTAGTGTTATTTTTTACAAATTCTGTTTTTACTGTTGCTTGTTCCTTCATGAAGGCTTCTTGCCAATACTTTCATTGTTTTGTTGCACTTGCATCCTTTTTTCAGCTTTTCTCATACTTTGTTTCGCTTATAAAACAATAACTGTTTAGATAGCACTTTAATACCGAGACACAGTCATAATTTTTTAATAACCGACGCTCAAGGGGTAGCTTACCCAAATTATACAAACAACTTATCATATATGTTTTACTTGCAGACTCATGGAGCTGCACTGGTCAGTGTGGAAACTGGGTCAGAGCACGATTTTGTATCAAAATGGTTGCAGATCAATGATAAATACTTGTAAGTTTTGCTCTAGTTTTTGGGGGATTGAAGGAATTGTATTTCTTCTGTAGCCCTGACATTTCTCAACATTTAGATCAACATGATCTGTACAGTTTCAATTTTTATTAGTTAAAATTATTTTTATTTTTTATACTTCTCCCCCGCCCGCAATGTTTTACTTTATTTTAAAGAAATTATTATTGATTAAAAAAATGTCATTTAATATGAATATATGAGTTTCCCTGGCCTTTTTTTTTTTTTTTTTTTTTTTATTTTTTCTTGTTTTTATGTTTTATTATACTTCTCCCCCGCCCGCAATGTTTTACTTTATTTTAAAGAAATTATTATTGATTAAAAAAATGTCATTTAATATGAATATATGAGTTTCCCTGGCCTTTTTTTTTTTTTTTTTTTTGATAATTTTTCATGCTTTGAAGCTTTCCTTAAAAAATTGGTCATATTATTTAATTCGAATTCACCATTATCATGAATATAATTTCAATAATATGTATGCAATTATCTTTTAATTTTCAAAATTTATACACTTCAAAATTTAAAAATAAAATACTTAAATTAACTTTGTTAGTTCAGTTAGTAACTTAGCTATAATAAAGTATGAGTACTATAATAAGTCTGTGATGAGCTTTTAATTTTAAGACAGATGTAGGCCCTATAACCATGAATAAGGCATATACAATAAGGAATATGTAATAAGGGAACATTTCAAAACCCAAAACTAACATAGGAATTTGAACAATTTTATCCCTATTAAAAAAATACAACACTTTTTTTTTTAATTAACTGGTTAAATAAATAAATTTTGTAAATTTTAGCAATAAATAGATCTGTATTTGTATATATTTATTCATAAAAATGCAATAAGAATCTTCATAAAAAGAACCTAACCCTATAGATCATTACTTTTATCTCTATTTCAACTTAGACGTGAGTGGTACACAAGCGGTATTAAAGAATCTACAAGCACCAGTGTGAACATGTTTGTCTGGAAAGGAACAGGGGATGTAATCGGTGGGCCTGATCAGTTCTGGCAGGAAGGAAATGATTTTAACTTTTCCACTGGTGTCATTGTTTACAAATATTTTGGTAAGGGGTTTCATGAACAAAGCAGGCTCTATGTGGTATTTGTTGCTGTTTAAATTGTCTCCAGCATTAGATTACAAGTCAAACCAACACATCTCACAGTTTATTTACCCACTTGAGAATCTGAGTACATAACAGTTAACCTAACACCTTGCTGCAAACCAATATAAGAACAACAATGTGCTGAAAGGCTTTTATGTTGAAAAATACTTATAAGAATATGCATAATCAAACAAAATGTCCATTTATTTGCATCAATAAATGAATCAAATCTTAATTTAATTATTTTAAAAAAAATTGAAATCCACCAATGCCATATTATTTACTCTTTAGTTTTTGTCATAATGTATTAAAATTCTTAAAAATGATCGCTTAATACAGAAACATGGCTGTTCAATTGACTCAGTATCAATTCAATTTACCAGTGATAGGTCAATTGCAAAAATTCTTACACTATGGCTTACTGAATAAGTGAGGATGGGAGCATTTGCTCAGTGAAATGCACATTAGCACTGTCCATCACTCTTTAGGCCAAACATTTCACTCACTGTTATAGCACACCTTTAGATTCTGGTTTATAGGCAGGGCAGTTTGATTCAGATTTGATTAAGTTAACCAAATTTCAATCCTTTCTTCCCCAGAAAGTGGCTATAGATGGAGTGTAAGTGATGCCTCGGTTACATTGCCTTTTATCTGTGAAATCCCCAAAACTGAGGCCTATAGAATAGTACAAGATTTCCGGGACTTTGGTAATTTAAAATCTGTCTTCTTGTTTGCATTTTAATCTAAGTCCAATGCGCTTCCTTATGGAGACATGACAAATTTGTTCCACAAGTTTCCATCTCGACCTGTTCCCTCCTCCCACCCCACCCTTCTCCAGTTCTCTCCTTTCCTATCCAGGCACGTGTTTTGCCTGTGTTCATAACCCTCTTCTTCATTACATTTCATTTCAAATAACTCACTCTAAAACTGTTTTTGTATGATATGGTGACCTTCATAAAAAAATGCAAAAAATTAGCATTATTTGGGATCGGTGGCAGAGGCAGCAATGTTATTAAAAGGAGATGATAATTGATGCCACGTGTTAATTTAGGCGGAAATATACGGTAAAGGTGAAGTGGACTATCATTATCAATGGTGCTCGAACCCAAGAAAGGGATCTGATGGCCTGCTCAACAACATCCTTCTATTCTGACTGATCCATGGCTTTTCATCTCTGTGCACAGACACCTCTTACTATCTGATATAAATCCGTTGCCACATCATCAAGCCCTCTCAGTATTGGTTGACAGTTAGCCATCAGTCTCTTTTCTGTTTGTGAACCTCTTATGCTCCTCTATGATCTGGAATCTTTACAGGGCAGCCTGCCTTTTTTTTAAAAAGAATCGATCACCTTCATTATTCTGAACAGGCTCATAAATTTTTCTGAGGATTTTGCCTCTCCCAGATATTGAGGAGGTTTTCAGCTTTCACTTGCATACATCACTACTGGTCTTATAATAGTGAGGGACCAAATAAATCCTTTAAAAATAATTTAAATGTCAGATTTGCATATGGAAATTGTTTAACCAGGAATACGTCCACTTTTTTTCTTGATGACTTTTGCTAATTATGTCATTAATTTTAGATTTGCTACCAGGCAGAGCATTCTATCTATTCCAAATATAATTATACATTCTATATATCCCAAATATAACTATACATTCTATATATCCCAAATATAACTATACATTCTATATATATCCCAAATATAATTAGAAATGAGGCAGATCATTATGTTGTCTTTAGTTTTGATATGTGACACTTTGAAGTAACAAACTCAGTCTTTCCGTGGCTTATTTTACACTAGAGGAATAATCTAATGTAGATGACTTGTGTGTAAATTGTTTTAGTTGGAAAATGTTGACTTTATTAAAAATATTTATTTATTTATGTTCTGAAAAAGTCTGTGTACAATGTAATCAAAAAACATTTCCCTTTGTTTGAATCAATAAAAGAATCATATCTTATCTTAAAATCTCCACAGATTATGGTCTGCAAAATTATGACTCCAACAGTCTAGAAAGAGGGCCACACTTCATCCTTCAGCCTGAAAGCACTGTGGTGGTTGGTAAACCAACAGAAGTGGTGTTAGAATGTGTTGTCACGGGAAACCCTCAGCCCACGTACACTTGGTGGAAGGGGGGCAACTACCAACAACAGCTGACGTCTGATCAAAACAAAAGATATACTCTTACCAATGGGAAATTAATTATTACGGTGAGTTTATAATAACTTTGGTTCCAAGAGCTCTGTTTTCTTTCTGGCCTTCTTTTTATTTGTTTTTTTTAAAAACAAAATCATATCTCTGAGTTAACATCTTCAAAAAAAAAAAAAGTTCATAATAAATGTGTTTGCTTGTACACTCAAAAGTGCAACTATGGTGTTGCTTGTACACTGAAAAGTGCAACTATGGTAATAAACAAGTAGGCTTCCCATCATTCTCAACATTCTAGCAAGTTTACTGGCATAGTTACATTTTTTTCTTCTTAACCCAAAGTATTAGTACATCTTCTAATTTTCTCACTGTTTTTAACTTGTTCTTTCACAATGATAACAGTCAATATTGATTTCTTTCCCAATGATAAAAGTAAATATTGATTTCTTTCCCAATGATAACAGTAAATATTGATTTCTTTCCCAATGATAACAGTAAATATTGATTTCTTAGGATGAAATTGGACCATTTTTTTTAACGTGACTCAAAATTGTCTTAGTTTTCCACTTAATCATGTTTTTAAGATGTGTTTAATCAATAAAATAAGTTTATTTAAATAACAGTCTCATTTTTTTGTTAGTTTTACATGTTGTTTGAAAAGTAGTCATAAACTGGTAAAGCATTTGGGCTCTACTTAAAACTTCATTAAAACTATTAAACTGTAATCTGGATTACCTATTGCCTACTTGGAAAATCGACTTTTGTGTGCCTAAATGTGTTTGTATATTGTAAGTAAATTAATTTATAAATATGAAATCCAATGTCCGCGCTCAGAATCCAGATGAAAGTGTTGACAGTAGCAGCTACAGATGCAAGGCAGAGAACAAATATGGGACAGTGATAAGCAATGGTGTGCGGCTGTCGTTTGGAGGTAAGTTGTTGTTGTTGTTAACATTTAAAGTAATTAAGGACTGTGTGCTATTACTTGCTGTCCAATTATTGACCCTCATCTGTCTGAAACTGTGGTGTATCTGAAAAAACAAAGACACATTATGCCAATGAAGCCAAAAGTCTAAATATTTTTGATCTTGATAAATTTTAATGTAATGTATCATGTGAAATAGTATCCTTTTAAAAATGAAAGATAAAATAAAAATTAATGGTCCGTCATAGTTTTCAAAGACATGACCTGGTAAGTTTCTAGAAGTATGATGGTCATTACAAATCCTGAAAAACAAAAGCTGATTGTCAATCACAATAGACTACTGTAAGAATTATTTTATTGATGACTTATCGACATGAGCCTTACAATATAAAAATGTTTCAGATATTGGAGAGTTCTCTAATGTTCCAGATGCTCCTGTCAATGCTAAAGCTTATGAAGGTGCTGCCATCGACTGTAGTAAACTTACTTTCAAACCAGGTATAGTAATGAAGGAAGGAATGTTTCTGGCATGAATCCATTTTTTTTAAGGAAAAGAAAAATATTATGGAAGACTTTTAATCACTTTATTTGATTTAGATTCATTTTAAAGCCCCTGAAGTGTAATCAAAAGGAAAATTTTTAAAAGCTGTTAAAATATAATGTTTCAGCTGTAAAATACAACTGGTACAAGAAAAGCGCAGAGCAGTTTGTAAGGCCGGAGTTTCAGAAATATATGTTTATGTCACAGAATGGAAAATTGTACTTCTCAGAGGTGAGAGTTAAGAAAATTACTTTACCCAGCAGGTTATTTGGTGAAGAATGAATAATTTTTAGAAGATATGACATGGCCACTCTTTCTAATGATGCTTTCTTTTAAGATAAGATACTGTTACTGATCCAAATAAATGGAAGTGGGTTTTGACTACATTGAGCAGATTCATTTTCAAATAGTTTATCTATTATATAGAGTTATGTAATAGAAATATACAAACAAGGTTTGCCTAAGCTTCAAAATAAAATAAAAAAGACAATAACGCAGACTTTTTTTGTCCGATTGCCTTCCTCTGCCAGTGAAACGAGATGAAGCAAAGGAAATTGGAAAATACTTATTTAGCTTTAACAAGTTGTTTGGCAGGAAAAGAGTGACCATTTTTAGCCTGGATTTGGCGAAAGCCAACTAGATTAAGGTCATATTTAATTATACTTACCCCAAACCTTAAGAAATTCAGAAAATAGAGTTAAGGCACAAATTTTGTCTGACCAGTGCAATGTCCATTTGTTATAAGATAAAATAAAATATTCTTTTATGGATCTACATAAATGGAAGTCCATCTTGATTACTTTATACATATGTTAAGCTAGTCAAATAAAAACTAGAAAGTATACATTCTGTTTAAGACATACATTTTAAACTAGAACAATTTCAATGTACGAAATTTTTAAGTTTTTGTCAAGATCAAAAGTGTTATAAATGGGGTGAAAATTGAGAATGTTTTTTAACTGGATGACGCTTAGTGGCCCAATGGAAAATGGTGACAACTACTGTGAGTCTGAAAAGTGTGGCAAATAATGAGACTGTTGCTGAAACCCACCATTTTCTTTATGTGTTTAGTCTTAGTACCAGTTTTTATTGATGATAATTCGGCTCTGTTACTTGTGGCTACAACCCAGGTCACACGGGCCGATGATGGCAGATACTTCTGTATTGCTATTCTTACTGGAATGGACCAGCACACCATCGGCACCAGCCAACCCCCAGCCAGAACATCTCTGCCCATATCTTTGTATGTACATGATCAGGGTAGGTCAATATAGTCAAGGTTCCATTTTGAAATGACTCGTACATTCAAGTTGAAATAAATGATTGATGCCATTACAAGAAAAGCTTATGAAAACGATAAAACTAGGTGGATTTTTGAAAATGCTTAAGTAAAAGATTTTGTTTTACAACAGAATTTAAAAACGTGTTTGAAAACTAATTAATTCATTGAGCATTTAAATTTAACATAAATGTTCTCAGTGAAATCAAGTAAATAAAAATATGAATTTATTATAAAGAGTTTAATAAACCAGGGTCAAGGGGTTAACTGGAGACAAAGAAAAAGCGATGGCTGTAATGGCTGAACCTTATTCAGCAGATCAAAACACATTAAGACATCTGAACAGGAAGTCAGTGAAATCCAATTGTACTAGAGGGAGAACAAGCTGAATAACCCTTGCAATCTGTGGTATTTAATGATCTTAATACAACTCAAAGAATAAAGGTGTCACACAAATAGACTGACAGATGTGGATTAAACATTGCCCCAGTTGCCACTTTAATTTTATAGGATTGGTTGTTATTTTACACATTCCACTGCAAGCAAATAAAGCTAAAATTTGTAAAATCTTTTTCTTGTTGAAACAATTTTCATTCGCCAGTTTTTCTTCATCTTTCTTTGTAGTTTTGAGTTATTTTGGTTTACTGCTATCCATTGTTATCCTCTGCTAGGGAGACACACATTTCCTCAAAGTCTAAACAATGTTTATTCACCCCTGTTGTACACTGTCTTTCATTTACAGCCCCTAAAGCTGACTGGGGTCCTGTGATACAGAATGAGTTTATTGCTGTGTTCCCCACCCCTCCACTTGTTGGCCAGGATGTCAGGCTGGAGTGTTTTGCCTATGGCTCGTAAGTACTCAGTTATCATCTAGTGGCTCATAAGTACTCAGTTGTTATCTAGCATAGCAGAGTGCTTTGTATAAAGTGTGTTTTTGTCTATGGCTCGTAAGTACTCAGTTGTTATCCAACATAGCCGAGTGCTTTGATGCAACGTATGCACTGAGATGTCAAGTTTTGAGATTATAGAGGAGAAGAGTGGTGCCTTGGGGCAGTCAGGTTCTTCCATTGACAATAGAACCCTCTCAATCCCAAGAACCAAAACTGAGACTGAACGCTCCTACTTCCATGGACCCACGTTCTGGAACCAGCTCCCCTTCCATATCCGTCATTGTGAAACTTCGTCCACTTTCAAAAAGTCCCTTAAAACCCATCTGTTTAGGTCCGCCTATGACCTGTGATGCACCCTCCTTGCCCTGCCTCATTTTCTGTCACGGGTTGATCCTGTAGTATAGGCCAAAACGTGCCAAAGTGTCCTCGTTTTATAGCCATTTTAATTGTTTCTATAGTATAGTAGTTGCTATCCTAGTGTCTCATTTTTATTTTACTTAGTTTACATGTTTTTAATAATTGTAAAGCGCTTAGAGCTTTAAGGTAAGCGCTATATAAAAATGCCTAAATAAAGAAATAAATAAATGAATATCTCATTGCAACTACATATTGTCAAATCATCATTTAATACTTAGTATCATCTTCAAATATCTGTTAATATTGTGTTAACAAAGCATTTTATATGTATGTGTGTATGTATTATATATTATATATATATATATATTTTTTTTTTATACATATATAAATTACATGCCACTCAATGAGTTGTTTTTTTTAATTTGGATATTTTTTTAATGCCTACATTGTATATTTTAACATAAATTTGACTTTAGGTTTCTAGTTGTATATATATATATGTCAAGTGATCAATACAATGTATCATACATAATTAACAACCCTTTATAATGGTGCTAATAATAGAAATCAATACGTAAAATATCAGACTGGTCATAAAACAGTAAAGCCTTGTGATCTCTTTATCTCTCGCTCTACCTCTCTCACTAAAATGTGTAATGCAATGATAACACACAAGATGATAACCATGCCAACACTTTCAACAGATCAACATCTGATTTCATTTACTCTTGGCGGCGAGAGAATAAAACCCTACCCTCCAATTCCTACCAGAGTGACCATAATCGGGTGCTGACTATTGAAGATGCTAAGCTGGAAGACAACGGTGTATACACGTGCCATGTCAGCCGAAGTACAAGTTCGAACGATGAAAAATCCATTGACCTAAAACTTGGAGGTCAGATAACTCTTTGATATTTTTTAAGGAAATTCATAAACTTACCGGTTGCTATTCACAAAGAATTAGGGTTGATGAAAGATTTTTAGTTTAAGCATTGTAAATTTTATTGTTTTAGACAAAGGCTGTTGCACACTTAATTGTTGTTGTTTTTTTAAAAGCTTTTAAACTGATTGTATATCAAGACGTTCTCTTTACTATGGTTTTCCATTCTTTTAATACTGCAACCACAAAAGCAAATCTTAGAATTGGTTCAAGGAAATTTAAGAATTTGATCAGATTTCTCCAACAGCACTGTCTACATTGATAGATTTATCCTTATTATAGTAATGTGATGTTTTATCATGAGATGTTGGTAATTATGAAGGATGTTGTGAAATGTTTATTATAGATAGAACTGAGATTGTTTAGGTTGGAAGAAATGCATTTGGGTGGTGGGCAATGCCTAGATCCGGGTGGCCCATGGTGAGTGTTTGCCATGTGAAAAGGTTTAATAAGATGGCGTGTGTTGTTTGTGCTCCATCGGGAATTCACCAAGACAAAACTTGCACACAATTAGTCAGAAGATGGACGCGCTGCTTCTAAATCCCCATTCAGATATTTGTTTGCTCTTACAAAGGGGATATGGCCCTGGATGTCTTTTTTTTAATCAAAACTGCTGTCAAGGTTCTTATGTTGCCAATTTAACACCCTGTGAAAGAAAATACCACCAAAGGTGGGCCCTCTGCTAGTTTCAAATTACTGCCAAAATTAAAATGATATATTTCTGTCACTCTTACATCACATTGTATTTTTGGTGTCTGATTTTGTGTGACTTCTCTAAAGCTTCTTACTTACTAGCTTAATTTTCATAATTACAATGAAAGTTCTACTTAAGCCCATAAATGTGCTGAGAGTTGTGCCCAGTAGAGATTCGAGGCAGTGGGAGACTAACATGGCTGACCTATTGTAAGTTGAGAATCTTGACATTTGATGGCAAATGATTATCGCAAAATAACTTTAAAATGTGCCACTTAACATCAAATTTATAATATATTTCAGCCAAGCCATATTTTCCAAAACCAATCAAAGATCAGCACGCAGACATCGGATCACCTCTCACCTGGAGGTGTGATGCCCGATCCAACCCTGCACCAGTTTACCAATGGTACAAGAACGGAGAGCTGCTGCAGTCAAATGAGGAGAAATTCATTAGGGTAAATTCTAGTACAAGCCTCGTATAATATTACTGGTAAAGTTTTAAGAATAAAATTGTAATTGTTGAAATGAAATTAAATCAGAACCATTGACGAATTGTTAAGACAGTTATTTGATATCAGCCAGGTGATACGCTTACCTGTAAAACAGTTATTTCATACCAGCCAGGTGATACGCTTACCTGTAAAACAGTTATTTCATACCAGCCAGGTGATATGCTTACCTGTACTTTGTAGGCTACATGGTATTTATCTGCTCACTGTTTTGTACTTAGTTTTCACTGAATTTATGATTAAACATGTGCACATGTTTAAAATGGTAGAGGCGATTGGATCCTGTATTTTCTACGTACAAGAAATTGAATGTAGGTCAAAGTTTCATGCTTGTATCCTAAATTACTTAGAATTGAAGTAGTCATTTCAAGAATATCCCAGTAGATTGTATACTAATTTTTCTACCTTTATGCATGGTTTTTGGGACTCTTTGTACGTGGCTTTGACCCACCCCTCCCCAAGTTGGCATTTATGCAGTGATTATATTAACCTTAAATGGACATGCCTGGCATCTAAAGCAAGTTCAAGACCGACCCCATGATTTTGGACTGTTGTTTGGAAACGAATATTTAAAAAACAGATTTTGTCTTGTGACTTTATGACACGAACAATTCGAACGTTTACTTTTTTTTTCAAACTGCAGATTAATAACAATGTTTTGGTTATTACAAAACTTGACCCCCAACTCCATAATGGAATGTACCAGTGTGCTGCATCCAACATCCATGGGACGACCATGTCCGAGGGACAGTTGAGGGTGCTAGGTGAGTGGATGTAGCCTAATGTTAACCTTTATTGGCAGCCGTCGGGGCCAATGTTCCCTTTAAGGTTTGTTTGTTCGTGTGCAAAATCATACAGTTATGTGCAAAGTTTTACAGCATCAATTTTTTTGTGTGCAAAATTTTACAGCCCACAAACACACATGGAATTTAGCTGCGCGGATACTCAAAACTGCTGCGCGGATACTCAAAACTTCAGCGCAGCGTCAGTGAGATAGCTGCGCGGCTTAAAGGGAACGTTGGTCGGGGGCTGATTTGAAAAGAGTTAACATAGTGATCAGTCCAGTTGAAAGGTCTTATTTATTTCAAATTTTTTTACAATTTTTGAAATACACACAAGCTTTTTATTATTATTATTATTATTTTTTTAATTACTTTTTAATCTATCTTCCGTATTGCCTAACACTTTGAAGAATTATTTTGTATGTCTGCTATCCATTTTTCATGTAGACTAATAATATTTTATTAAAAAATTGTTAATTTATAGCCTTTGCGCCACATTTTCTGAAATACCCCATGATGACATTGACCCGAGCATCCAACATGGGTAACCTGACCTTAGTTTGTCGACCCGAGGCTGCTCCCTTGCCAGTGATCACTTGGTACAAAAATGGCGTGGAGCTGACCAATTCCTTGACCAACATAAATCAGCATCCAAACGGTGTCCTGACACTGACCAACATCAACAAGGGAGACGAGGGCACGTACATCTGTAGAGCGGTCAACTTGTTTGGTGATGCTGAGGACAGGACGACAGTGAAAGTTATAGGTAGGAAGTTTTGGCTGCGCCATCTGATTGGATTTGTGATGTTTTTTTTTTTTTTTTAGCTTTCACAGAAAAACTGAACTTTTGTTTAGTCTTTTTCACATTAAAATCTTTCTTGCTTGCTCTCTGTTGGTACCTACATGTTGTGATTAAAAAAAAAATAAGTATCATGCAACATAAGAACAAAACTGCAGTAAACAATATTTAAAGCAGTTTCTGTCAGTATGTTTTTCCATTGTGTTTTTACTACTTGAGTCGGAGACATGATTTTAAAAAATGGAGTATTTCAAGTGATTCAACCATTTACAGGACAGGGAGTGATTTATTGTTGAATAAAACAAACTGGCCAAATTACTTAGATTGAAAGAAAGCTAAATGTGTTTTTGTGCTAAGGTTGTGCAGGCGTTCCATAACCTTTTTTAAGGCAGGAGCCCATATAATAAATTGTAAAGGCTAAGGAAATATTTTGGCAGACAGGGGCGGATTGTTTAGTTGTCATTATAGATAAGTAAAATATGAGCCAGCTGTGTTTTTTCATTCAAAGAGCCCCATTGGAGCCACTGGTTGCCAACCACTGGGCTTAGACATAGTGCATCAGCTTATGGCCTCATCAAATAAATCATCCTTCCTCTGACTGGGCTTAGACGTAGTGCATTAGCTTATAGCCTCATCAAATAAATCATCCTTCCTCTGACTGGGCTTAGATGTAGTGCATTAGCTTATAGCCTCATCAAATAAATCATCCTTCCTCTGACTGGGCTTAGACGTAGTGCATTAGCTTATAGCCTCATCAAATAAATCATCCTTCCTCTGACTGGGCTAGACGTAGTGCATTAGCTTATAGCCTCATCAAATAAATCATCCTTCCTCTGACTGGGCTTAGACGTAGTGCATTAGCTTATAGCCTCATCAAATAAATCATCCTTCCTCTGACTGGGCTTAGACGTAGTGCATTAGCTTATAGCCTCATCAAATAAATCATCCTTCCTCTGACTGGGCTTAGACGTAGTGCATTAGCTTATAGCCTCATCAAATAAATCATCCTTCCTCTGACTGGGCTTAGACGTAGTGCATTAGCTTATAGCCTCATCAAATAAATCATCCTTCCTCTGACTGGGCTTAGACGTAGTGCATTAGCTTATAGCCTCATCAAATAAATCATCCTTCCTCTGACTGGGCTTAGACGTAGTGCATCAGCTTATAGCCTCATCAAATAAATCATCCTTCCTCTGAAGTTTGGTTTTAAAGGATGCCCACTTTTCAAAATAATTTTATTTGTAATTGAAACTGCACTGGTATGGAATTTTAACGAATGGAACAAAATTTATCTAGATCACTGGCTGTACATTTTTAAAAACTGAACCATTCAAATTGAAACAAAACTATTTGTTTATTACGTAAAAAATATCCCTTTTGTTGTCTATATTAGACCACTTGCATTCTCTACACACTTGAATACAAAACATTTAGCCTAGCTCCTTCAAATATCTCTGAATGATGTCAAAAGTTTTTTTTATTTGAATATTGAACAAATCATATATCAACGACCTCACCAATACAGATGATAATGCAATAACAGAAGCCCGGAATATAAAAATTAACAAGATACCATCTTAAAAACAAAGAGCTGCAAAGGCATTAGTGTCTGTTAAAATTTTAATGACATATCAACCATCTTCCAATTGCAGATGGCACTGCAATCACAGCAGCACCTCATGACCAAACCGCTGGGTTCAACACCACAGTTTTCTTTTACTGCCACGCCTCCTATGCCAAAGGGTTGGACTTGATCTACACCTGGTTATTCAATGGTCATGTCATTGACTTCTTCAGGAACCCAGAATATAGGCCGGTAAATAGCAAAAATAAGAAATCCATTCAACTTAGTTAAAAATTAATTTTTTAAAAAATATGATTCCATTCTAAGTTCTCATTTAAAATAACTGTTGTTTTAATTGTCTCTATAGTATAGTAGTTACTATCCTAGTGTCTCATTTTTATTTTAGTTAGTTTACAGGTTTTTAATAATTGTAAAGCGCTTAGAGCTTTAAGGTAAGCGCTATATAAAAATGCCTAAATAAATAAATAGAAAGACCATCATGAATTGTTACTTGCTTAAATGTGTAGTCGTATGTGATTTTCTATTTTTAAAGGATAATATATGACTCAATATGAGGGAATAAGTTTAAGTGGTGTAAAGAAAATAGTGCTTTGATCGTATGTATAGGCTTGAAATGAAAAGACAAAGTACAATTTTTAAAAATGTATATGGCTTTCACTTGCATTTATTATAGAGCACATTGGAGATGTAAAAAACACAACAAGATTACCTAATTTAAAGATCCCATAGTTAAGTTGTCCAATATATGTTAAAATAATATATCATGTGCACTATCTAAACAAAATTAAAAAGTCTTGAGTTAACAAGATTTACACCAATGCATGAACACCTGATCCTGTCCACTTCATGTGAATATCTTTACAACATTAACATGCACTCGGAGAGCCTGCACTGCCTCATTGATACAAAGAAATTGTTATTATTATTCCACATTTTGGCTACAGGTCCAAGACGAGCAGGTGGGCAAGACTGGTCTGTACATCAATCAGGTCAACTTTTACCACACTGGCAACTACGAATGTGAAGCAACCACAACCATCAATAGTGACAGGAAAGGAGCTTATCTCCATGTTGTTGGTGAGTATAAGAGATGACCTTGGTGTGAGTTGGGATATGATCATGTCAAAGTTGTAGGTGAGTATAAGAGATGGCCATGCTGTGAATTGCAAACCTGTTTACCCTCAAACTCTTAAAATGGTAGTAAAAAATAAACATACAGTATATATAATGTATACACCTCAAAATCATACATTGTACGCCAAAATAGTAAGAGTAAACAGGTCTGTAGTTGGGATAGGATCTGTCAAAGTTGGAGGTTACAAGATATGATTTGAGCAGTTGTCACTCTTGTAATTTGCAAAGATAGTTTCCCAAATATATTCTTTCAAAATTTTCACATTTAAAGAAATAAAATTACCCAGTAATCATGACTGAGGTCAAGTTAATGGTCAGTCTATTCTATACCAGGGCCTCCTGCAGAGCCAGCGGGTGTTATGGCTGATACCACTACTGTGACTAATTCTACAGTGCTGGTCAGGTAAGTCCGCCGATGTTTGATGCACTTGTAATGCTCTTAGTTCTTAGTGCTGTATCTCATCAGGGGAGAGATGCCCTATGGTGAATTGAAATTGACACCTTGCATCACAAACGGTGGCTGTTGTATTATGTTAGGTTAATAAAGCAATGTGGTAATTTCGATTGAGAAGTATATTTGAAATCCTCATTGTGATCGTCAAACAGAGGCATTCTTGAAATAGTAGCACAGTTAAAAGACAAAATGTGCAAAGGCTGGTGTGCATAAATCAGTAACAAGAATAAAATCTCTATTTAAATTTTCCTTATACCATTTGGGAGAAAAGTTTATCTGTGTGATCAAAATTGATGGATTGTTGTGTTTGGTTGTGTATTACTAGTCAAAATGTAGTTGACCTTTAGAGTAGGGGTCTCAAACTCACGGCCCACGGGCCATTTGCGCCACCCTGCCCGGGAGATGATATTTCAACCATAATTGAGTAAATCTTAGCAATCTGACCCAGTATCCCTATTAAAATTGCCACTAATATTAACGAGTGAGGGAAATTCCAAACCTGTCAGCTTGGTCACTTGCGCTGTCAGGTCAATGAAAACAAGCAGCAGGAGGAAGAAAGTGAAGCCTAGTTCTTGAGAACCCTTAATGTTTTTATTTGATTTAACTAAAGGTTGAGCAGATTGTAACTGTTTTACTTTATTGAATTTGTAATCGCTTGTTTGTAGCATACTTGATGCGGCCCAGTCTCACCCAGACACTGCCTCCTGCGGCCCCAAGATGATTTGAGTTTGAGACCCCTGCTTTGATCGTATGAACCCATGATGTGTAAAGTTTTAACCCATAGTGACATCAACCCCTAAATATTAGCAATAGGTTTTTGTTTTGTTATGAAAACTTTTTTCCACTGACGGAATCTCTGAGGCTTGTTTATGCTTCACTGAAAGGCAAACAGAGCCCCTCTGTAATATTTTCTTGAATTACAGTATTATGGTCTATAACATCGGTATAGTGAAATATTGGTACAATACCTCATTTCTTTGCCATCATCTGAATTTAATAATGTCTTATAACCTTTCACCAGATGGACTGAGAACTCAGACAATGGGAGACCAATCATTAACTACATTGTGGAGGCAGCCAATGCCTACGATGAGGACCGCTGGCAAGTTGTCATTGGAAGTAAGTCACTGTACAAATTGTAGCATCATGTAAGATAAAAAATGGGCCAAAGCAAAAAAAAAATTTTAAGTTATGTCTTAATGAACAGAAACCATTTAAGGTATTGAAAGCAAACAAAGCAAGCATCAATGTTCCCACATATTGTTTTTTAAATAAAAAAAAAATTAATGAAAAAAAAATTAAATATTACCCAGCCCAGAGACCTGTACGTCTGAGAGGATTTGAGGATGATGATTTTTTAAAATAAAAATATTATCTGACACAAATAACTTTATGTTAGTTCTAAATCTGCAACTCTCCCCAACTACACTTGACCAAGTGGTAATCAGTTTATTATGTGCTTCCACAGATCTTCCGGCAATTCTAACCATCCACACTGTGGAAATCAAAAGGTTTGTTGTGGTCACTGGACTACTTCCTGGGTGTGGCTACAGGTTTCGGTTGAAAGCTGTCAATCAGTTTGGGGAGAGCCCGCCCAGTTTGCCATCAGGTTTGTGCAATATTGAACACAGATTGTGAATTTAAAAATATAAAAAATTGTGATAAAGATACTAATGCCATTAAATGAATGGAAATAAATTTTGTAATGATATTAAATTAGTATTTTTTTTAAAAATTATTTAATTAGAAAATTATGGTGTAATTATAATTTTTCATGAAATCAGACCAACAAATTAGACACTATAAAAAATTCTTTTGTTGCATTCTGTTACAATATATGAATGCTAAGGAAACTTTTTATTTGGAAAAAAATAATTATTCATACTTTAAAAAAAAAAAAAATTTTTACTTTGCTGTCATTTAAAAAAAAGAAAACCTGCATATTATTATATATTTTTTATTTTATTTACTAGGTTATGTCCAGACACTCAGTGCACCCCCTAGTGTAACACCAGGACACATTTCAGGAGGCGGAGGGAAAGTGGGTGACCTGATGATGAATTGGGAGGTCGGTAAAAGTAGTAGTCGTATTATGTAACTCAGTATGTCTTTGTCATCATATTCTATGAAAGTGGAATAAATTGAAAATTAAATTTCAATTTTATATTTCCCTTTAAAAAAAATTTAAACTTTAATTTGCATTCATGAAATAAATAAAAGTATAGTTTGCCTACATTTATCTCGTTATAATTTTGAGACATAATTTTTGTTAAATTAAAAGACAGTTTAAGCACGCAGCAATAAATATTTAAGATTCAGAATGGTCAATGTTGAGAGAATAATTTTCTTGTTGTTTTTGTAATATAATAACAAATAGACTACAAGTTGAATGAATTTTTAAAAATCTCCCTGTATCTTGGCTCAACCTACAGCCACTTTCATTAGCTCAACAAGCAGGTCCTGGGATAGGATACAGGCTTTACTGGAAACAACATGGTATAGCCAAGGAAGAGCCATGGAGCGTGGTTAGTAAGCTATTCTTTAGAAAAAATTATGGAAAAACAATAAGTGAAGGAGTATTTTAAAAAAAACAGTAAAGTACATTCTAATTGACATAGTTCTTACATTTTATGAGAATCCTTCTCTTTTTGGAGTTAATAAGAAAAAAGAGATCTGGTTTGAATACATTTGGAATGAATTTGAATGTTTTTATGTCTAACTTTCAGCAAGATGTCGGTGATGTGGACCATTACGTAACACTGGTAGGGGTGGATTACTACTTCTTGCCATACGACTTTAAGATGCAAGCATTCAATGACATTGGAATGGGACCTAACAGTACTGAAGTCATCATCATGTCTGCTGAAGACTGTAAGTGTATGCTGGTTTTTTCTCACATGAATTGAATTCAAGTTGAACATATAGTTGAATTGAGAACCCATTTTTTTTTTTTCCAATTTAAATATATATTTCAATTTTGAAAGCAATGTGAACCCTTAAACCACCCCATCCCCAAACCACCCCACCCCCAAACCACCCCACCCCAAAACCACCCCACCCCAAAACCACCCCACCCCAAAACCACCCCAAACCACCCCACCCCCAAACACACAGACAAAGAAACAATTTCAAATCTTAGTGACACCTTGAATTTAAAAAAGTATAAATTAAATTTAAGGTTAAAAATGGTTTAATGTATAAATGAAAAATGGTATAATGGAAGCTTTGAATGAAAAATAAAACAAGGGTAGTCAAGTGTTTCGGGCGAGGGGGGGGGGGTAATTTCTTTACACCTGTAAGTGTCCATTTAGCAAGCAGCATGGATGTTTGCTGAAAGGTTTATTCTGATGATCTCTGTTCCAGTGCCTGTGGCTGTGCCCACCAACGTGATGGCCGATGGTTACAACGGAACTGCCCTGACTGTCACGTGGGAACCAGTGCCTCAAGTCAGGGAATACGCAAAGGGGAAAATTCTGGGGTATCAGGTGGGCAAGCGTTGGATGTAGCCATCGTAGACACTCATTCTAAAGCCATTCTATTCATAAGGGGACCACCCTCTTGCTTTGGTCAGGGATATCTTGAAAAGTTGTAACCTGCTCATATAAATATGCCAGTGAAAACATCTCTAGGATGAGATACCATAGGCCAGCCTTACATCAGACCTGTTTACTCTTACGATTTTGTCGTACAATGTACGATTTTTGAGTTGTATACATTATATAAACTTAATGTTTATTTTTTACTATTAAGGTAATGTATTGAACGATTTTGTGATGACATTGTACGATTTTAAGAGTTTGAGGGTAAACAGGTCTGTTACATACACAGTTAATTGAGTTTTGTTATCTGCTTATCATTATGTTGGTCGAAATAGTGGCGCTGTCTATTTCCGGTACTCTTGTTTTATTAATATTTAAAACTACTGGTAGAACATTCGAATCATTTAGGACCTATGCCTAGACTTGGACCTCACGGATCATCTATAGCAATATCATTATGTAACACACTTCTACTCTGACATGGCGTGGGATGGTTATTTCTTATGCTGTGGGTTATGTCAGTAGTATGGTTACTTATATTAACACTTCAGGATGCCGACTCAGTCTTCTTCATTCTTTCACTTATTATTCAGGCACGTAAAGAAGAATACTCCATGCTAGTTAAAACTCACAGTACTTTATTGAACACACTTTATATTGATAATATTAATAAATAATCCTTGCATGAATGTAATTTCACATATATATCTATAGTATTCCATCATTAAGAAAGACACGTCCTCAGACTACTATAACTCAGCTCAACTGACTGTCTAATCTCACAGCTCTCACGCTACTGACTGACTCTACTGCTCTGCGCTCAGCTCTCCTTATCTCAGTCAACTCATACTTCATTACCAGCAAAGCGTGCAAAACAACCGCTCTGACAAAACATAATTTTACTCTCCAAAAACGTGGAGTTCACATTTGTTCTCAAAAATACAATCCACATTGATTGTCTCTCCCCGTGGAAAAACCTGGTGAACACACTCACTGTCCACTCATGCTACCTCTCTGTTTACATGTGAAAACATAGTCCGTTACATGCCCCACCCATCTGAAAAAATTTTGTGCAACAAAATTTTTGGCATAAAATAATATGCTGAAATAATGATAATGTCTCTCAGAAATTTTCAATCCCACATCTAACAATCAAATCAGTGTAACAACATTAACATTTCATCATTATGAAATACAGAGTCTTTTACTGTTAATATCACACTTAATAGTGAATAATGTACCCTGGCAAAAAATTAAAAAATCACCAATGACAACCTCTTAAAATCTTTATGTATGATAATGTGAAGTGACATTAACATCTTAATGAATAATAAACACTGCAAAATGAATGTAACAATCTTAAATTTTGCATTAGAAAATTTACAATCGGTTAAAATATGATATTCATTTACAAAAATTGATATGTACAAGTGTCTTATCAAAAAACTGAGTGAACGTATGTGTGTATATTCATTTAGAATGTCTGACTAATGTGTCTTAAGTCAGTGTCTTTGTCATTGTCTGCATGTTCAATGTGTCTGGAAAGGAAATCAGCTACTGTATTGTCTTTTCCTTTTATTGTCCTTATCTCATACTGATAATCTAATAGTATCAACGACCATCTGTTTATTTTACTATTCGCTATTTTCTTTCTATTCAGTGCCATTAATGGCTTGTGATCAGTCAATAATGTAAATTTTCTGCCTAATAGATATTTCTGTAGTTTGGTAAGTGCCCACACAATTGCTAAGCATTCTTTTTCAATGGTTGAGTAGTTAATTTCAGTTCTGCTTAATGCTCTACTTAAATAGGTAATGGGTCTTAATTTATGATTGTATTCTTGCATAAGGCAAGCTCCTAATCCAATGTTGGAGGCGTCTGTAACTAGAGTGAAAGATTGTTTAAAATTGGGTGATAACAATATGTTGTCACTTTGGAAAATTTCTTTGATTGTTCTCAGTGTATTTTCGCATTCATCCGTCCATACTATTTGTTTCTTGCTATCTTTATTTATTAGTTTCCTTAAGGGTAGTGTAACATCAGAAAATTTTGGAACAAAAGTGCTGTAAAAATTGCACAAACCTAAAATGGCTTTTACTTCTTTCTGAGTGTGTGGTGTTTTTATATTTAGTATTTTTCCTCTGTTGTGTTCTGTGGGCTGAATTGTGTTTTTACCGACTTTAAATCCTAAAAATTCAATGTCCTCTTGTGCAAACTTTAATTTGTTTGGTGCTATTGTAACTCCATGTGCTCTTAATTTGTTTAGTACTGTTTTTATAGTCTCTATATGTGTCTTCATATCCTTAGTGTGAATGCAGATATCATCGACAAAATGTACTACATTTGGTATGCCTTCTAACATGATTCGCATGAATCGAGAAAATGTTGCGGTGGAATTAACTAGACCAAATGGCATTACTGTCCATTCGAACAAGCCTTCCTCTGTGGCAAATGCAGTCAAAGGCATGGAATCCGGATGCATGCCTATTTGCCAGAATCCTCTGTTTAAATCTAAGTGGGTGAATAATGTGGAGGAGCCTATTTCTTCCAGTAGTTCTCTGGTGTCCCTCATGGGTTCTGCATCTAATTGTGTGATTTTATTTAACTCCCTATAGTCACAACATATACGGCACTGGCCATTTTTCTTTTTTACTACTACCATGGGTGATGCTATTGGTGAATCTGATCTTTTAATCTTGTTAGTCTGTATTAAATGATTTAGTTCTTTCTTTACTTCTTCCCTAAATGCATATGGAATTGGATAGATTTTGTGTTTGAATGTGGGTTCCTGTGTTAATATTATCTTGTGTTCTAAACTGCTAGTGTGTCCTATGTTCTCTGTGATGACATCTTTGTATTCTTTTAGAATTGTTGTTAAGTGTCTGTTTGTTGTGGTGTTATTTTCATTGTCTTCTAATTGTATAACACTAGCAACGGTGGCTGTGCTACTTATTTCATTACTGATGGTTTCTAACTCTTCAGGAACAGAGTCATATTTTCTGAGCAAGTCCACATGTAGGACTTTCAATTCACCCTTCATGTGAATTACATAATCAACTAAATTTAACTTGTCATGAATTGTAAACGGACCCTGCCAAATCTTTTGTCCATTATTGTTTGGCAACCATACCAAAACTTTATCATGTACTTTAAGATCTCTGAGGTATCTATGTGTATTCTTTATATGTCTTTGTCTTTTAGACTCCCTATCAGTGTTTTCTTTAGCATTTTCTATGCCATATGTAATCCTCTCTCTAATTTTTGTAATTATGTCAAATGTGTCTTGTTGTGTGCCTTTCTGGCCTAAAATATTTTCTTTAAAAAGAGTTAACGGTCCCTTTGGATTGGCCCCAAACATTAGCTCAAATGGAGAGTACCCAGTGGTGTCTTGTATACTCTCTCTATAGGCGAATAAAACCATGGGTATATATAGGTGCCATTCTCTAGGGTGGTCTATTGTTGTTTTATTTAACATTGTTTTTAGTGTTTTGTTCCATCGTTCTACCATACCATTAGCCTGTGGTCTATATATTGTGGAATGTACTTGTATTATACCTAGCATTTTTGTAACTGCATTGGTTAAGTTGGAAGTAAACTGTGTTCCATTATCTGACAATATTTTATCAGGGAACCCATGTCTTGTAAATACATCTAATAATGCCATGCAAATTGTTTCTGAATTAATGTTTTTGAGGGGAATTGCCTCTGGCCATCTAGATGCCATATCAATCATGGTTAAAATAAATTTGTGTCCCTTATTTGATGGTGGATTAAGAGGACCAATGATATCTATAGCTACCTTCTCAAAGTTTCTACCTATTTTGTCTGTGGGTTGTATGGGTGCTCTGTGTTTACTGTGTATTGGGTTTTTTGTCAGACATGGTATGCATTTGTTTATGTGTTTCTTTATGTCCTTGTGTATGCCTGGCCAATAAAAATTCTGTGTGACCCTTTCTAATGTTTTTTTTATACCCATGTGTCCAGCCAAAGGACTGTCATGTGCATGGTTGAGTATTTTGTTTCTGAGTATTAATGGTACTATTATTTGAGATTTTTTGATTTCACCTTTCTCAAAATTTCTGATTAGAATATTATGTTTTATTGTGTAATTATGTCCTCTATAAATTGTGTTATTGTCCTTAATTTTGTTTCTAATGTCCTGAATTTGCCTATCTTCTGTCTGCATTCTAATTATGTCCTCTCTAGATATTTGTTTTGGAATGTCTAATTTTTCTTCTATTTCAGGCTGTGTCTGACTAGTTTTATGTTGTTGTCTTGTTATTGCACTTATATACTCTTTGGTTAAATTTTTTGATTCAATCCAATTTAAGAATAGTTCTTGGGAATTATCTGGAATTTCTTTAATATTTCCAATTATTAACTGACATACTGGGTTGTCCATAAGTACTGCCGTTACCTTTCCTGTCAACCATGGACAGTCTATGTCCACTACTGCTTTATAACATTCAACTTTTGTGTTATTTGCTAACATGACTGTGGTTTTTTCAGATATATGGTCTTTAGGGTCAATCAATTTTTTGTCAACTACTATTGTTGTACAACCTGTGTCTCTTAGACACTGAACAAGTTGGTTGTTTACATAAGAAGGAAAAAATTGTAAACTTCCTTCACTGTGACATGCGCTAGCTAAAGTTTCATGTGGTTTGGTGTTTTGTCTACTGTTAGTCTGATTGGAATTATATCTTTGATTTTTATATGGTTGTCTACTCCTATTTGCACTGTTGTATCTAATTGGACTACTGTTGGGTGATGTTCTCTGATAGTATTGTTGTGAATGTCCTAAATCTCTATGTAATTTCCTACACTCATATTTTTTGTGACCTGGAATGCCACAGTAGAAACATTTGTTGTTGTTTGAATAATTAGTATATGGTGTCTGGTAATTGTTTTGATGACTTTTCTGAAATTTATTGTTTTGCCATCTGGCAGGTAGGCTGTGGTATCTTCTGTTTTGATATGTGTTTTGTTTTTGACTGTCCCTATCACTGGGTGTGTTTCTAATAGAGGCTAGTGTGCTGTTTCTATTGTCTAGCTCTTCATTGGGGTGAGCATCTTTAAATGTTGTGATTGAGTCAACTAACTCACGCTCATTTTTAATCTTTCTCTCTTTAAGGAATGAAAATAAAGAGACTGATGCATTTCTTAATATTTTGTCTATGATAAACATATCCAGTAATGCTTTTGGATCATTTAGGTCAATTTCAGTTAATTCAAGCCATTTGACAAGATTGTCTCTAATATTGAATATGGTGGTGTTAGGATCTACTTCTCTATCTAGTCTTATGTTGTGGAAATTTTTTCTATAAATGTCTTCTGTGTTTCCATAGAACTTTAACAAAACTTTCTTTATATATGTATAATTATTCTTTTGTTCTTCACTGAGTGAATTAATAATACTTAGGCTTTTCCCTGATAGTCTGCTCAATAAAATATTAGCCCAAGTCTCTTCTCTATAATTATAAGACTGACATATGCCTTCAAATTGTGACAGATAACTGATAATTTCTTCTTTATGTTCATTAAATTCTCTAAATTTGGGTTTATATGTGCTATTGGTTTCTCTATTGCTTGTTGATGGTGTATGCTGTCCTGATTCTATTCTAGCTCTTTCTAGTTTTATTTCTTCCTCTCTTAATTTCATATCCTGTTCTTTTAATTTAAGTTCTTCTATTTCTTTTTGTCCTTTTAATTTCATTTCTTCTATTTGTTTAAGATCGTTTCTCTCTAACATTCTAGCTTCTCGGTCTTTGTCTTTGTCTTGTCGGTCTTTGTCTTCTTTCTGTCTGTCTCGTATTTTGTCCATTTCTCGAGTTACGAAGTCAGTTAATTTCTCCTGCTTCAAACCAAGCTTCTCACCTACTTCTAATAATTCCAAGTACTCTGCCATTTTTTATGTGTAATGTGAGTAACTAAAATTATATTGTTATGTATCAGTATATCAGTTATCTCCTTATTCTTTGGTTATCAATTAAAATAGTTTACGATATTTCATATATCTACATGTTAATGAATGTATACACAAATGCAAGTTGATACATGAATTATAAGTTATAAATAAGTGTAAGAAAAATTTAAAATAATTAAATTGTCTACTTCACAACATAAATACAGATATGTAGACGTTTACATGAATACAAATGAGACAACAAATACAAAAGTACTGTGTAGTTTATGGACCACAAGATAGTAGAAAATATGACAGTAGGTTGACAATATGTATAACAATGACAAGACAAATAGCACAAATATGACAAGATCTACTAAAAAACAACAGTTATGACAATGTACAAACTAGACTTCACAGCTAACACAAAATTATCCTACAGTGTTATAAATAGGGCCAGAAGAAACCTTTACCGTTTTAATAAAAAAACTTCCCTAGGAAAGATAACACCGTGGATGTCCCTACAGTATACTCTAAAATTAAACTTATATTACACAGAAAAAGTAAAAAATTTACTTAATCTAATTAAGTATGATATAAGTATATTTTTAAAGTCTTAAATTATATATATAATACATAACATAATATACATAAATACCAAGTGAAAGTGTCCAAAAGAAATCTTTAGTTGGTCACCTCTGCTCCTCTGTGACGCTATGATTTCTGTGTAATCGATAATCCTATGTAGTAGATGCTCCTTCTAGGTAGTAGATAATCCTATGTGGTAGTGTACTTGGGTAAAATAATCCAATGAGAAAAGTTACACCACAAATTGCTGCAATACTCCAATGTAAGTACCTTGCGTAATAGTGTAATTGTGATAATCCAATAATTGAAAATTGTCTAATTTCTCTCCGGTTCTGTTGCACTTGTGAGTAATTGAAGAATTACTTGAAGAATTACTTGACTTGAACTGTGCTGCTTGTATAAAGTAAAGATTATGCTGGGGAAATCTTACTTCCGCTGTCTTGATAAAACATCTCATCTGTAATGACATCAGACTTCTTTTGGTTTTGTGTGGATCATCTCTTTCGTTGACTAATAACTGTAAAATAGATTTCTTGCTGTTTCTTCCACGAGAATATTCACTCCACTGTTATATAATTGAAACAGTGTACCAGTTAGCTGTTTGCACTCTGAACTTTTGACTCCCGTGACTGACCTAAATTCAATCGTTGTCAGCTTGCTCTGTGTGTCGTGGACTCTTCTCAGACTTGACAAATACTCGGGCGTAATGACGTTCGATTCGAATGTTAAAATATATCATTGTTACTCAATGTTCTGTAATACATCGTTGTTCTGACACTTCTGACAATATTTGTAACGCATCGTCGTTACACCGCTTCTGACACCATTTGTAACACACTTCTACTCTGACATGGCGTGGGATGTTATTTCTTATGCTGTGGGTTATGTCAGTAGTATGGTTACTTATATTAACGCTTCAGGATGCCGACTCAGTCTTCTTCATTCTTTCACTTATTATTCAGGCACGTAAAGAAGAATGCTCAATTCTAGTTAAAACTCACAGTACTTTATTGAACACACTTTATATTGATAATATTAATAAATAATCCTTGCATGAATGTAATTTCACATATATATCTATAGTATTCCATCATTAAGAAAGACACGTCCTCAGACTACTATAACTCAGCTCAACTGTCTAATCTCACAGCTCTCACGCTACTGACTGACTCTACTGCTCTGCGCTCAGCTCTCTACTATCTCAGTCAACTCATACTTTATTACCAGCAAAGCGTGCAAAACAACCGCTCTGACAAAAACATAATTTTACTCTCCAAAAACGTGGAGTTCACATTTGTTCTCAAAAATACAATCCACATTGATTGTCTCTCCCCGTGGAAAAACCTGGTGAACACACTCACTGTCCACTCATGCTACCTCTCTGTTTACATGTGAAAACATAGTCCGTTACACATTATCCGATGTATCTAGAGAAAATCTCGATAAGCCGAGAACATCCGACTCACTCACCTGAAATAAAAAATTTTGTAGTCTGCTTTAGAATTTGGGAGAAGTTAATTCAGAAATGAGGATACCAATAAGTGTAGCTAACAGCAGGGAATGGTAAAAAAAAAAGTTTTGTAAAGTGGGAATAGCATTGTAATACTTCATAGAGTGGAAAAGGGGTAAGAGTCAACTTGAAAGCAAGAAGGCAATATGAAACAAGACTGTGATTAGAAATATATGTTGCACTTGAGATCAGGTATGTTAATATAATTCAGAATAGGAATAATGTGGCATCAAACTATTTGAAAGTAGCTCCACCAGTTGCATGAATGGCTGATTTGAAGAAAGATGGGTTATTGGGATAAAAATCAAGTTTTTTCAGGAAGGCCTAAGGATAAGATGAGAAAATTCTTTAAGGATACAAGTCTTTTATTTATTTATTTATTTAGGCATTTTTATATAGCGCTTACCTTAAAGCTCTAAGCGCTTTACAATTATTAAAAACATGTAAACTAACTAAAATAAAATGAGACACTAGGATAGTAACTACTATACTATAGAAACAATTAAAATGGCTATAAAACGAGGACACTTTGACAAAATGTACAACTACTAGAAAAATCAAGCACACTATGCAAAAATAAAGAACCTACTAGTTAAAAGACATCCCTACATGTAACATCAGAGATGATTCATACCCCCATTGTAACATCAGAGATGATTCATACCCCCATTGTAACATCAGAGATGATTCATACACCCATTCTAACATCAGATATGATTTATAGCCCCAATACAACACAAGATA
>CAXITT010000172.1:531530-542890 GCA_964033795.1 Lymnaea stagnalis
TATCATCAGACATGATTCATACCTCCATTGTAACATCAGAGATGATTCATACCCCCATTGTATCATCAGAGATGATTCATACCCCCATTGTAACATCAGAGATGATTCATACCCCCATTGTAACATCAGAGATGATTCATACCCCCATTGTAACATCAGAGATGATTCATACCCCCATTGTTCACATTTAGTTTCACTAGTATTTTCCACCGGCTCATTTTATCCTGGCTTCCTCCCGTCATATTTCTCTTACAAGAGTAACATTTCCTACATCCTCCTGGTTCCTCCAGATCAACTACTGGCATTACACGGAGGTGGCCACAGATTACAGAGAGTTCATACGTCACTATGGTCAGATTGACACTGGGATCGTCATTGGGCTGAAGAGTGACAACTTCTACTATGTCACTGTCCAGGTCTACAACTCAGCAGGTCTTGGACCCATCTCTGAGTACTTCTTCCAGGAAACACTGCATGCCCGTAAGTAGTTCAAATAGTACTCATGCCCGTGAGTTGGTCAAACAGTACTCATGCCTGTGAATTGGTCAAACAGTACTCATGCCCGTGAGTTGGTCAAATAGTACTCATGCCAGTGAGTTGGTCAAATAGTACTCATGCCCGTGAGTTGGTCAAATAGTATTCATGCCCGTGAGTTGGTTAAATAGTACTGAGCTGTGATGTGATAACAGTTGTTATAACTGGGTCAAATATTAATTTTTCATTAGCAAACAAATGTTGTTAAATCAGATGTATAAGTACTTTCAAAAAGAATAATTAAATATTCATAACTTGATGTAATGTTCTGTAAAAAAAAATTTGAAGCTTAATTTGAATTCTTACAGTTTTTTTTTTGTTGCAAATAATACTTGTAAGTCCAAAAGAAATTGTAGTAAAGAAAAGCATTTCTTGCTGTATGAAAAGAAAAGAAATAGAAAGTTTAATTGTATTAATTATATTCTAAGGACATCTTTCTCTGTCATTTATCGCGAGTTCTCATATTTCTTTGTGAATAAGGATTTTATCTATTTTCATAGCTGCCTCACAGTATCCGGAAGAGATTCGTGTCTTCTCTGCTGGTCGCCACAATGGTCACTACACAGTGGAGATTTGGTGGAGGGGTATCCACATATCTCAGCCTGAGGGAAATGTACATGGGTTTGTGGTGAGAAGTTTTTTTTTTTCTTTTCTATTTTGGGGTGTTAACCAATCAGCTACCAATAAAAAAAAAAATTAAAAAGTAGAGCTTTAAATGTGACAAAAAAGGTAATTTTAACTCATGTCTTTATAATAAAATATCTTTATTGAATAATCATAAATTTTAAATAAACATATCACTCCATTGCAGAGTGACTCAGCATAAGCTGTCAAGATTTTAGTTTAAAATTCTTTTTTAAAAATGAAGATCTAACTGTTGAGACATATGCCATGAGTGATGTTCATTAAAATTTTCCAATTACTTTCCTCAACTACTGGAAATAATAAATCAATTTATAAAATGTGTACAGCAAGATGCTTTAGAGTTCTTACAATTGCACTTAAAGAGGGTAAACAATAAAGGAAATACCAGAATCAAATTCGACCTTGAAAAGCTGTAGGATCCCAAAGTAGCAGAAGCCTTCCAAGCAATAATAGGAGGAAAATTTGCAGCGCTTAACATCATAGATGCCGACTGTTCAGACATGGACACAGTGATATATAACTTCAACACAGCTGTGACGGACACAGCTCACGCCATCCTTGGTAAACATCGACCAACCCGAAAACCATGGGTGACAGCTGACATACTTGATCTGTGTGATAAACGGAGGCAGTTAAAGAAAACAAAAATGGTAGATAGAGAGGGGGCCATTAAATATAGGACAGTTAACCAAGCCATCAAAAAAAAGGTATGAAAAGGGCAAAGAAGAACTGTATTGAAGAGAAATGCTACAACATTGAAAGAAAAACTGCTTGAAGAAAAACAATAGCAAAAAAGCTTACCAGTTGGTGAAAGAACTAACCACTGCAAAACAAGGACGTAGTACTACCATACAGGATAAAATGGTAAATGTTTAACCGAGGAAAATGATATCATAAAACGAGGGACTGAATACTGTTCAGAGCTTTATAATGAAAGTATAAAGATAAACGCAGAGATCCTTAATGTCCTCCAACAACAGACAATGATAACTACCCTATTCTCCGCGCAGAAGTAGAAGCAGCAGTCCAAGCACTCCAATCAGGAAAGGCCGCAGGAGTGGATAATATCCCTGCAGAGTTGGTGAAGCAAAAAGGAGAAGCAATGATAAGTGCCCTACTCAATATTTGTAACAAAATCTGGCTTACAGGAGAATGGCCCAAACCATGGACCCAATCACTCATCATCACCCTCCCCAAAAAATGTAACCTACAGCTATGCCAAAACTATCACACCATTAGCCTAATAAGCCATCCAAGCAAGGTTATGCTGAAGGTCATATTGAACAGACTAAAACCATATGCCGACAGAATCATTGCTGAAGAACAGGGGGGCTTCAGACAAGGACGTGGCACTACTGAGCAGATTCTAAACCTCCGAATACTGTGTGAGAAATATGCTCAACACCAACAAAACCTATACCACGTCTTTGTGGGCTTCAAGAAAGCATTCAACAGGGTTTGCCATTGCTTTATGGGCCACCATGAGGCACTACAACATCAACACAAACCTAACCAGAATGATATGCAACCTCTATGATAAGGCCACTAGTGCAGTCTTCCTCAACAACAACATCAGAGAAAGGTTCAAGACCACGGTTGGAGTACAACAAGGCTACCTGCTCTCCCCCACCCTGTTCAACATCTTCCTAGAGAGAATTATGTCAGATGCTCTGGAAGCCCATGAAGGGACAGTCAGCATTGGTGGCAGAATAATCACCAACCTACGCTTTGCGGACAACATAGACGGACTGGCTGGGAATGAAGAAGAGCTAGCCAACCTGGTAAAGCGTCTCGATAAGACCTCATCGTCCTACGGCATGCTAATCAGTGCTGAAAAGACAAAACTGATGACAAATAACACCACAGGCATCACCACTGAAATTAAGGTCGGGGAGGAAAGACTAGAAACTGTAGGGCGCTTCAAATACCTTGGAGCAATAGTCTCAGAAGAAGGCTCCAAGCCCAAACTGATGTCCAGGATTGCGCAGACTACAACAGCACTAAAGAGGCTCAATCCTGGACATTAACAGCCGATCTTGAAAGGAAAATAAAGGCGATGGAGATGAGATGCTTCAGAAGCATTTTTGGCATCTGCTCTAGGGACCATATCTCCAATGATACAGTGAAAGAAAGGGTTCGTCGGGCAATTGGGGAGTGCGACGACCTACTGGTGACTGTGAAAAAACGCAAACTACAATGGTACGGCCACGTAACAAGGAAACAAGGGCTTGTCAAAGAAATATTGCAGGGCACCACAAGAGGAGGGAGAAGAAGAGGAAGACAAAGAAAAAGATGGGAGGATAACATCAAAGAAACGACAGTATTAACACTGGGCGATGCTCTGCGTAGTGCAGAAGACAGAACGAATGGAGGAGGATAGTTCACATGTCATCTGTGGCGCCCCAACGATCCAAGGACTAAGGGACATGAGGAGGATAGTTCACATGTTATCTGTGGCGCCCCAATGGTCCAAGGACTAAGGGACATCATGATGATGATGATGAAATTGTGTTTTGGCACTCTAAATGGGAATGCTTGTTGGGTTAGAGAGAAAATTTAGTCTTTATTTTGATTTTTTTTTTTTTTTTTTTTTTGTTTCCTAATTTTTTTTTAAAATTTATTCTTTATTTTTATTTTTTTTTTTTTTTTTTTTTCGATTCCTAATTTTTATTTGAAAAAATACCCAGGAGTATGTTCAGAGTTAAAATCACAGGCTAATATTCAAATATATTAACTCACTTCACAATACCCCAGATCTACTACTGGCATGCTAATGAGGACCATCGTACAGCGTGTCGTCACGTGATCCATGACCACCATGCCCATCATGCACATATAGAGATTGACCAAGGGGTGGTGTACGCTGTGCGGGTGTGTGCGTACAGTGAGGGCGGTTATGGTAAAAAGTCGCTCACCACGTATTTTACATTAGGTAAGCTCTGATGACATAATGATGCCTGATGATGACATTTTACTATACCTTGTAATTAATGGTGTGGGTTGTAGAAATATAAGAGGTATTTTGGGAAAAGCTAATAAAATTTATTTACAATTTCCATTTTGTTCAGAAAAGAATTGTAAATTTGAAAAGCTACAACAGGCCTCTTGTGTGCTGTTTTTATATAATTTTAGAAATTTCATTGCATGGACCAAGATTTGACCATGCATTCGTAGTCTTGATTACTTCCCATGTGACATGTTTTTCCCTGATGCCTGTTGCAGAAGGAGACAACATCTTGGTGGACTACAACCTGGCCCAGACCGTGGAAGCTTTCGTTGCATCGGCGCAGTCTCCGCCCACATCCGTCTTTCTCATTCTACTTCTTCTCACGAGTAGTTTCTTCGCATCTTGAGGCAGGGTCTTGACGGCGACCACACAAGGGGGATGTATGTTTTCCTTGTAAGCGTGTTCAAGGGTGTGACTGTCAGCAGGTCATCTCACAAAAATATGTTCAGTTTAATGAATACAATGACTGTAATAAGGCATCCAGTTATGGGTCCCGACACCAGGGTACTGCATGAATGACCAGATGACGTCATGTTTGTTTATTAATAGAGTAAAAAGGTGAAAGAAAGAGAGAACATTATGTTAAGGATTGCGTCATGCAGAAGACTATTGACAGCCACTCAGCAGCAAAAATTTTTTATTTTAATCGTAAAATGTTTTCTTGGTTAAAATATGTATTTATTTATGTGCTGCCAATTAATATGTATAATGTAATTTTTTTTTAAAAACAATTCTATTTTTATTTTTTTTTTGGATCAATCAAAGAAAATTTTATCTTATCCTTAAATGTCTTAAATGTGTGCAGTTTTTTTTAATGAAATAATATTTTTATATATCTACTAGAAATGACCTGCCAAACAATGGTCAAGGCAATCATTAACTTCCCAGCGACTTGACAAAAGATCCATCCAAGTAACAAACTTTATAAGAATCCCAATCAGTGCTAACTTCCGGTAATTATATTTTGCGCGCCTATTGTTACAACCAAACATACATAGAGAATTATTATGCAGAAGCTTTAGGGAAAAGTGGATGCATTAGGTATGGGGTGGGAGAATAATAAAAACTGAATCCATTGAACATTATCTGTTATAGAAATGTATTTTCACGGTACTGCTGCTGTTATGCTTTTGAATCAGTTGATGGTTCCTCCACTTGTTAAAGATTTCAACTCCCAGTTAAGCATGTCCCAGCTTTTTTAACCTGACTACCAGATTTGAGGTTTAAGGACACAGGTTTATTTGATTTGTGGAGAAGATGGTTTTTGAATGTGAAACAATTTTTGAAATTTAACGAAGTAGTTTTTAAGAAGATTATCGAAAGATGTGCTCACCAAAAATATATCCCATAGTGTTATTTAAATTTGCTCAATAACTATGTAAATGTTCACAGTGTCTTTAGAAAGACGGGAACCCTTTTGATAATGATTGGTCACTTGGAGAGCGCACCTTGAAGCCTGTGTTGTAGCTAATGGTGGACACTTGGAACACACGCTAGATTTGAATAAAAAATGTTAAAATTTAACATTATGTTTGAATGAAAATGAGTTTGGAATTTAACAAAATTGATCAATGGTTACCACTAGTTTTGATCATTGAAAAGAAGGGTTCACCTTTTTTCCCCCTGGACACGGTGTACATTTGTAATCATGAGTTTTTCCATCTTAAATTTTGCTCACAATATTCCATTTTGCTTAGAAATATGCCAAAGCTTTTTTTTTTGTTTTTTTTAAATTATATATAGATTATTGTGTTCATTCCCAAATTTTTTCTCCCACTCCTCACTGCCAGTTGTTGAGGAAGGGGGCAGCAGACCTGTTTACTCTTACGATTTTGGCATAAAATGTACGGTTTTGAGGTGTATGCATTATATATACTTCATGTTTATTTTTTTTACTATTAAGATAATGTATTGAACGAATTTGTCATCATATCGTACGATTTTAAGAGTTTAGGGGTAAACAGGTACAGTTCAATGAAATGGATGGACATTTTAAAAAAAATATAATTTCCGTACATCATAAAAACACTGTATAAGGTAGCGAGTTAACTTTCATGTTGCACTCGGGTTCTTGTACACCAAGGCCTCGATGACAAGACGTCATTGTTATATATATCATGTTTTATCTTAGATTTCTTCCATTTTTTAAATGATGAAAGACGCCGTTATCATTATGTTGTTTTTTGGGCATAAATTGCGTCATGATCATCATAAATCTTATAGCCCCTCCCAAATGAAATCAGCCATCGAGTATAGTCCATCTTTTCTAGACCCTGTCAACGTCTCTTCACATGTTTGACAATCTCTGTTTTGTTGCATATTTTTTACAAATTACATCTCACCTCTCAAATTTCTTGTACAAGTATAAATGTCCCAATTGCTTTGTAATTGTAGTTCATGAACACAATTTTTGACATGTTACTAAATAATTCAGTTCAAACATTAATTAAATTAGCCACGTTGGTCACTGAGTAAAATAAAATGAAAGGATTTCATTCCAACAATTTTGATCATTTAATTAATGTATGTTTTTTTTGTTCAGGAATATGTTTGTTAAATTGTCTGTACAGCGTGGTGAGCCCAGCCCTAGGCTGAGGTACCACGCTATAAAAAACCCACCACTAATAATGATGAAGTCAGTAGGCCTATAGAACTATTCACTTTAATTGCTGTACCACAATGTTGTCAATGCTTAAAAAAAACAACTTTTGCTACATTTTACTTCACATCTACTTGTCATTGCTGTCACACAGCTGTCACACATATTTAACTGCATCTTGATTATGATACCACGCAATTTTCAGTGTACACACCTTTCTTGTCAAATTTTATGTACAGTTTATTTCAAATTCCTGAAATTATTTTGTGTCCTTGATGAAGACATGTATAACACTGTATATTTTGTCCTATCATTAAAGCTGAACATTACTGTTAACTTACACAAATTGTGAATTTGATCTCTAGGATTAATCATTAAATATAGGCCTAAGCTTTAATTTTTACTGAGAATGGGCAACCTGAAAATAGGACGCAACAAATCTACGTAAGTGTCGGCAAGAAGCCTTCCGCGAACAAACGCCAGTAAAAACATAAAATTTAAAATGGACACAAAGCTGCAATGTAGTATCCCAGAGGACAGCAAGAGGAATGTCGTATCCCAGAGGACAGCAAGAAGAATGTCGTATCCCAGAGGACAGCAAGAGGAATGTCGTGTCCCAAAGGACAGCAAGAGGAATGTCGTATCCCAGAGGACAGCAAGAGGAATGTCGTATCCCAGAGGACAGCAAGAGGAATGTCGTATCCCAGAGGACAGCAAGAGGAATGTCGTTTGTTGCCTCATATTTTTTTTCCCCCCAGATTTCCCCATTACTTCATTTCGCTCCTTTCCTTTGACCTACTCTGATTGCAATGCATTCTCTCCCCTTTATTATAAATTTGATTTTATTGCAGTACCACCCTCTTACAACTAGGCTTGTTGGGTCCAACTAACTCTTAAGTAGAGTCGAGTCTGTCCACTCATGATGGATCAGTGCCATTTTCAGCAAACAGAAGTTTTGTCTGGTTTTGTGTGTTTGTGGGGGGTTGGGGGTGGTGGTGGTGTTTTGTGTGGAAGGGCTCGCCAAAAAACTAGACCCACCCCGGAATTGAAAGATAAAATAAACATAATCAGTTTTGTCACATGATTCAAACCATGGAAAGTTTATATGTGGGCTTTGTGGCTTATTTGAGCCATTAACATGTGTTTAGATTCAACCACAAGATCGTCTTAACTTACAGTTCAAGCAGTATAATAGTGTGATAAATATCTCATTGGAAGGTGAGACTACAATATCATGGGAAGGTGAGACTACAACCTCATGGGAAGGTGAGACTACAACCTCATGGGAAGGTGAGACTACAGCCTCATGGGAAGGTGAGACTACAGTCTCATGGGAAGGTGAGACTACAGCCTCATCAGAAGGTGAGACTACAACCTCATTGGAAGGTGAGACTACAGCCTCATGGGAAGGTGAGACTTCAACATCATCGGAAGGTGAGACTACAACCTCATGGGAAGGTGAGACTACAACCTCATGGGAAGGTGAGACTACAACCTCATGGGAAGGTGAGGCTACAACCTCATGGGAAGGTGAGACTAATTTTTTTAGTTTTATGCCTAGGTAAAAAAAAATTATGTCACATATCACCTGATATAGTTCTGTGTCTGGTTTGGTTGGTGTGAATGTGCGATAGCTGTTTTTTCCTTTAGTTTTCACAACTGTTCTCAGCCACGTCTGACGTATAACCTCGGCGGTGTGTTGAAAGCAAACCAGGTGACTGGAAAGAGGTGTGTAAGAATTGTTGTGAGTGACCGTTGCTGTGGATGTAGGAGTGAGCTTGTCATTTGGATATACTTATTTCCTGTTTCTTATGTGCATTTTAAACCCACATGCCTTCAAAGGGTTAAATACATGAATCTGAACTGTTGCATTGCTTTGTGTTATTTGATTCTTACAACACATCAGTTCTTTAGGGGCTAAGAGACCTGTTACACTGCAGCAACACATCAGCTCTGTATGGGGCTAGGAGAACTGTTTCACTGCAGCAACACATCAGCTCTGTATGGGCTAGGAGAACTGTTTCACTGCAGCAACACATCAGCTCTGTATGGGCTAGGAGAACTGTTTCTCTGCAGCAACACATCAGCTCTGTAGGGGCCAGGAGAACTGTTTCACTGCAGCAACACATCAGCTCTGTAGGGGCTAGGAGAACTGTTTCACTGCAGCAACACATCAGCTCTGTATGGGCTAGCAGAACTGTTTCACTGCAGCAACACATCAGCTCTGTAGGGGCTAGGAGAACTGTTTCACTGCAGCAACACATCAGCTCTGTGGGGGCTAGGAGAACTGTTTCACTGCAGCAACACATCAGCTCTGTAGGGGCCAGGAGAACTGTTTCACTGCAGCAACACATCAGCTCTGTAGGGGCCAGGAGAACTGTTTCACTGCAGCAACACATCAGCTCTGTAGGGGCTAGGAGAACTGTTTCACTGCAGCAACACATCAGCTCTGTAGGGGCTAGGAGAACTGTTTCACTGCAGCAACACATCAGCTCTGTATGGGCTAGGAGAACTGTTTCACTGCAGCAACACATCAGCTCTGTATGGGCTAGGAGAACTGTTTCACTGCAGCAACACATCAGCTCTGTAGGGGCTAGGAGAACTGTTTCACTGCAGCAACACATCAGCTCTGTAGGGGCTAGGAGAACTGTTTCACTGCAGCAACACATCAGCTCTGTGGGGGCTAGGAGAACTGTTTCTCTGCAGCAACACATCAGCTCTGTATGGGCTAGGAGAACTGTTTCACTGCAGCAACACATCAGCTCTGTAGGTGCTAGGAGAATTGTTTCACTGCAGCAACACATCAGCTCTGTAGGGGCTAGGAGAACTGCTCCTCTGCTTTGTGTCATTTGATTCTTGCAACACTGTGGAGGAAAGGAGCGTTGACTTCGAAATGTTTCTGTGGCCCTGACGAAGGGGACCTAACCTCTAGACAACGCAGGCCTACTATTCGTCAGAGTCGCACTTCCTCTGGGATTTTGTGAGTATCCGCTGTTTAAGCCAATAAATAATTATAGTTTTGTTGATAAGTTTTGTTCACAATTTCAGTACTAAACTGTGTTGCATAGAAAAGTATGGAGGGAGAAAAAAGTGTAGAAAATAATTTTTTTATCAAAGTCGAGTTAAAGCCTACTAAGTAAAAGTAGAATATAATTAACAATTTCTTAAAAAATACATTACACAAAGAAAGTCTGAGCAAAAATATTTTCAAAAATTATTATTAAAAATAAAATTTATTTAATTTTCGTCTGCGCTCATTTCGAATCTTCTGGCTTCTACACTTCTGTAGAGATTTTTCTTCGTTGCTTTTTTTTCTTTTTCCCTAATAAGGGGGGGGGGTGGGGGGCGTGTACAAATTCATTGAAAATATTTAATTTTTGGAGAATATGGTCTGAATCTAAGTCTGCCTCTAAAGCAATGACTCTAATGTGGTAGAGCTGTGTCACTCATTTCGTTTAGTTATAAGAATATGGTATGAATCTCAGTCTGCCCCTCTAACGCAATGGCTCTAATGTGGTAGAGTTGTGTCACTCATTTCGTTTAGTTATACGTTATAACGTTCCCACACACCATTTAATGAACACTAAGGTTGTATCGTAATCTTTAGGGAGATCTTAATTATTTGAAACTGATAATGATTTTTTTTTAATCCCATGAAATTTAGTCAATACCAGAGTACACAACTCTCCGTTTATTTACGACAGATCTAAGTTAGATATTAATCAAAGTAGTCATGGAGATATGTTAATGTTTAGACCTGGCCTGCACAACTCAAAATGACAGGCGGGCCGCAAGTTGTGCAGCCTGGTTTAGACATTTGGTCAATGGACCACAATGCTAAAAAATGCTCGATTCTATTTTTGTGAATACCAATTCCGAAATGCAAACTCTCTGCGTAGCTTGATGTCAGTCATAGATGGTTGCTGGTTGAAGTCAACTTTTCATACGGTATAATACAGGATGGTGGAGCGCAGGGTAAATGACCCCGACTAAGAAGGCTGAATTATCTAGAGCAGCCCTGCACGACATGCGGCCCGCCAGCACGACATTCGGCCCGCCAGCACCCGCACTTTGCGGCCCGCGAAGTGACAAAAATTTTGTTTTTCAAATTATTATTTTCTTAATAGCTTTCATCCCCCCTGTCCTATTTTCTTTCGGCCCGCACAAGATTTTCATAAAGTATTACGGGCCGCCTTAAATGTTGAGGTGTGCGGGCCTGGTGTAGAGCAACGTTTCCAGATTTTCTTCTTTCATCACCCGGTACCCGTTTTTTTTTCCCTTTTTTTTTTTTCCCTTTTTCGGCGCCCCGGTACTTTTGCTTTCTTGGCCCGGCTTGTGAGACCCGCTGCTCTAGATGTTTAATGAAGTCAATTGGTGAACGAGGTATTGTCAGAGGCGTAGCGAGGGTGTTGGGCGCCCGCTGACAAGATTCGCGCCCGGGGACAAGATCCATTTAAAGCGCCCCCTTTTCATTTTTTTTTCAACTCTAAAACCCATTATTTTAAACAATAATAAAATATTAAAGCACATTTTGGCGCCCCTAACTAGCTTGCGCCCGGTGACATCTGTCCCCCC
>CAXITT010000172.1:564540-583491 GCA_964033795.1 Lymnaea stagnalis
TTTTTAAAACAAAAAACCCCCCCCCCCCCCTTACCCCCCCCCACTTTCTTTTCCCCACCTCAATTTTTCTTCTTTTTTTTTAAACAATGTAGTTAAAAAAAAAAAAAAAAAAAGACTAACATCATAATACCCCATAGTTTGCTTGTTCATATGTATGTGAGAGAAGGTTGTCAACGCTTCTTCACGTGAAAAAGCAACAACATAATGTCATGCCACCATTGTCGGAAACTCAAGTTGAATTTCAAAAGATCTAGATCTAATTCGTAAGTTAAACACTAGTTTGATTTATTTTATACCGAAAAAATCTATTTTTCCAAATGTTTCCTTTTGACACTTTTAAAAACACACACACACATCTCAATTGTGTCAAGGAGAAGAGATGCTCCTCTTGGATAGACTACACTGGCAGCTAAGGAGAAGAGATGCGTCTCTTGGATAGACTACACTGGCAGCTAAGGAGAAGAGATGCTCCTCTTGGATAGACTACACTGGCAGCTAAGGAGAAGAGATGCTCCTCTTGGATAGACTACACTGGCAGCTAAGGAGAAGAGATGCGTCTCTTGGATAGACTACACTGGAAGCTAAGGAGAAGAGATGCGTCTCTTGGATAGACTACACTGGAAGCTAAGGAGAAGAGATGCGTCTCTTGGATAGACTACACTGGCAGCTAAGGAGAAGAGATGCGTCTCTTGGATAGACTACACTGGCAGCTAAGGAGAAGAGATGCGTCTCTTGGATAGACTACACTGGCAGCTAAGTGGTTATTGTGTCCCGTGGGTGTACATATACAGCTAAAACATACGACACTCTATAACTGAAACAATGATCTGAAGAAGCAATATCTCTGGCTCTTTTGTTGGAGAGGCCACAATTACGCTATTATTCCATCTCCCCTTGTCCGGGGACAGGAGGGGGAGTGCCTTGAAGAGAGATAACTCATGGGCACAAGTAACTCGTCCTCGTTCCACTCATTGTGCTCTCCCGTACAAACCTTGAAGATGAATGTTCGCCCAGGGAAGTTTATCGAATGGATATAAAGATCAAATTAGTTAGAAGTTGAATAGATCATCTACCTTTCTTTATAGTTGACATAATAGTTGATAAATGATTGAGCTATTGGTTGAGCTTTTTGATAAATGATTGAGCTATTGGTTGAGCTTTTTGATTAATGATTGAGCTATTGGTTGAGTTTTTTTGATTAATGATTGAGCTATTGGTTGAGTTTTTTTATTAATGATTGAGCTATTGGTTGAGTTTTTTGATAAATGATTGAGCTATTGGTTGAGCTTTTTGATAAATGATTGAGCTATTGGTTGAGTTTTTTGATTAATGATTGAGCTATTGGTTGAGTTTTTTGATTAATGATTGAGCTATTGGTTGAGTTTTTTGATTAATGATTGAGCTATTGGTTGAGTTTTTTTATAAATGATTGAGCTATTGGTTGAGCTTTTTGATAAATGATTGAGCTATTGGTTGAGCTTTTTGATAAATGATTGAGCTATTGGTTGAGCTTTTTGATAAATGATTGAGCTATTGGTTGAGTTTTTTGATAAATGATTGAGCTATTGGTTGAGTTTTTTGATAAATGATTGAGCTATTGGTTGAGTTTTTTGATAAATGATTGAGCTATTGGTTGAGTTTTTTGATAAATGATTGAGCTATTGGTTGAGTTTTTTGATTAATGATTGAGCTATTGGTTGAGCTTTTTGATAAATGATTGAGCTATTGGTTGAGCTTTTTGATTAATGATTGAGCTATGGATTGAGCTTTTTGATTAATGATTGAGCTATGGATGGAGCTCTTTGATAAATGATTGAGCTATTGATTGAGCTTTTGATTAATGATTGAGCAATGGATTGAGCTCTTTGATAAATGATTGAGCTATTGATTGAACTCTTTGATAAATGATTGAGCTATTGATTGATCTCTTTGATATATCATTGAGCTATTGATTGAACTCTTTGATATATGATTGAGCTATTGATTGAACTCTTTGATAAATGCTTGAGCTATTGATTACTTTATTTGATAAATGATTGAGCTATTGATTGAGCTCTTGATAAATGATTGAGCTAATCATTGAGCTAATGATTGAAGTAATGATTGAGATAGTGACTGAGCTCTGTGTTTAATGATTGAGTTACTGATTAAGCTCTTTGATAAATGATTGAGCTAATTGATTGAGCTCATTGATAAATGATTGAGCTAAACATTGAGCTCATTGATAAATGATTGAGCTATTCATTGAGTTCTTTGATATATATTTGAAATATTGATTGAGCTCTTTGGTAAATGATTAAACTATTGATAAATGATTGAACCATTGATTGAGCTCTTTGATAAATGATTGAGCTATTGATTTAGCTCTTTGATAAATGATTAAGCTATTAATTGAGCCATTTGTAAATGATTGAGCTATTAATTTAGCTCTTTAAAAAATGATTGAGCTATTCATTGAGCTCTTAGATAAATTATTGAGCTATTGGTTGAGCTCTTTGATAAATGGTTGAGCTATTGATTGAGCTCTTTGATTAATGATTGAGCTATTTATTGAGCTCTTTGATTAATGATTGAGCTATTACTATTGACTGAGCTGTTGATTAGTTGATTCATCTCTCAGACAAGTATACATAAACTTGTCGAATCTCTTGGCTGCATCAACGTTGGTCGTATTCAACTCAAAGTATTAGAGGAAACACTTGCAACACTTTGAGAGAGAGAGAGAGAGAGAGAGTAAGAGAGGGGGGCATAAAAGAGAGAGATAGAGAGAGAGAGATAAGAGAGAGAGAGATAAGAGAGAGAGAGAGATAAGAAAGAGAGAGGTAAGAGAGAGAGAGAGAGAAGGGTTAGGGAATGAGAGAAAACTGAGAGAAATATTAAACGAGAGAGAGAGAGAGATAAGAAAGAGAGAGGTAAGAGAGAGAGAGAGAGAAGGGTTAGGGAATGAGAGAAAACTGAGAGAAATATTAAACGAGAGAGAGAGAGGGGGGGGGAGGGAGAGAGAGAGAGAGAGATGGGGGAGGGAGAGGGAGAGAGGAGTCAGAGAGGAATAAAGAACTACATCTAACTAAAAGCAACACATTGTTTTTATTATTTGCAACATCAGTTTATTTTCATTGGATTGTGATACCGTATATAACATGTTAAAAGAAATAAACGTACCGTGTTCCTCGACTTTCAACAACAACAAAGAACAAGCTCGTTTAAAACATTTTTTGGTTCTTACCGTATTTACTCAGGTAAAGGTAGTTACACCATTATTATGAATTTAAAAAAAACCCCAACAAAACAAAAAACAACAAGATGACGTCATTGAACACATAATATGTGACATAAAGCTTAATCCCATGTACACATTATTTATTAACTGTGTTTAAACACAACATTGATAGCTCGATTTCACCGCAGTGATCAATTCATTCACCATTTAAAAATTTAAATTTTAAAAAAATTGCATTTTTATAGTTACAATGGATTCTAATGATGTATGAGTATGGCATAAAATCCAATGTATGAGTATGGCATAAAATCCAATGTATGAGTATGGCATAAAATCCAATGTATGAGTATGGCATAAGATCCAATGTATGAGTATGGCATAAAATCCAATCACAGAAGAATAAGACATGCGTATAGTTTCCACAATGGAAACATTTTAGGTCATTTTTTTTTCAGTGGAAAAATCACAGCGGCTTCCATAAGTTTTTTTTACAAGTATTTCTTTCTCTCTCTCTTTCTCATTCTCTCTCTCTCTCTCTCTCTCTCTCTCTCTCTCTCTCTATCTTAGCTTCTCTCTATAGATATCTTATACACACAATTTTTCAATAATATAAATTAATTATGTACACATTGCAGTTGTAACTATCACCTTCCGCAGGTTCTCAATCAGATAGACACAGGGGATGATGAAATTAAATGTTGCCTATATATGGGAACATGGTAACATTCTAAAACTCCCGACAACTCTGGCAACATGCGAATCAGTAAACACCGAGTCAATTAAAAAACAATAACAAAAATTTTAAAGAAACGAAATATATATATAAAGTCTTAAAAGTTTTTTTAAAAAAAAACCCTCCTTCCCCCCCCCCCCCCCCCCAATCAGGTTAGGGTGGCATGAGCCATCCTATTGGCTTGGCGACGATGCTGTCTGTCATTGAGACACACCTATGACAGCAGCGACGCCGATGTGGAACAGGGAAATCCGGCTCTGCGGATCAAACTTTCAGCCGATTTCCGTGACGCCCTGTCAAACTTTCAGACCCCCAATCTTTCAATCAACTTTTGATTGTATTACTGCCACGCCCGTGCCCCCCCCCCCCCACCCCCCATTCATAACCACGGCTTTTTTTTTGGTATCAGGGATCCGATCACATCGCTTGACGTAAATAGATTTGCGTCGTTGGCGGAGATTGGCGGATTTGTCTCGCGGATTTAAACATATATTATGTATATTATATATATACGTGCAGTGAAACAGAGGCTTGAGACGGTCGCACTTTTTAAACAATTTTTTTTTTTTTAATCTCGGCATCCTAACATTGACCTCGATCTGAAACAGTCGGGAAAATAAAATTATTTTTGCTTACTTTACACCCCCCCCCCCCTTTTCCTTTTTTTTTTACCCCCCACAACTTTCTAATACAACGCTGTGTTAATTGTGAAATTTATCAACCAGGAACCAGTTAAAAAGACGAAGACGAAATATTGAGCACTTTGAGTGCGTCTCATTGTCTAACAGTGCGCGGCACTGCGCCGGTGTGAAGACTGTAATCCTCCGAATTAACTAATCCGACAGTTAGTGTGGGATGGGGGGGGGGGTGGCCGTAGGCGTTAGGTGACCTAATTCTGGGGCGTGAGAAAGGTCATCACTCTAATGATGAGAGGGTTCGATGCGTGACATGGAGATTTATCACGGCCGATCCCAGCGGTCATAGCACTTCAGGGCCCCCATGCTGCACTGAAAGGGAAAAACTATTCTTTTTATTATTTTTTAAATCGCACATCTTAAATGAGATGATTTTCAAACCTTTGCTGTTCTATGCACGCCTTTTTGTGTGAATTAATGAGAGCTGTGGCAAGCTAGACAAGATGGTGTGTTTTTTGGTTTTGGGGTTTTTTTTTAGTTGCATGAAGATGTGTCAGAGGTCGAAAGTGCTGACACGAGAATAAACCGTGACGTGTCAGCTCTACTTATGCCAGCGTTTCCCAACCTGTGGGTCGCGACCCCTTTGGGGGTGGTCGAACGACCCTTACACCGGGATCGCCTAAGACCATCGGAAAACGCATGGTTTTAAAGTAGCGACGAAAATAATTTTAATGTCGGGGTGGAGGGGGGGGGATGTCGCTACAGCATGAGGAACTGTCTTGAAATGTCGCGGGTGTCACCACAGCATGAGGAACTGTATTGAAATGTCGCGGGGGTCACCACAGCATGAGGAACTGTATTGAAATGTCGCGGGGGTCACTACAGCATGAGGAACTGTATTGAAATGTCGCGGGTGTCACTACAGCATGAGGAACTGTCTTGAAATGTCGCGGGTGTCACTACAGCATGAGGAACTGTCTTGAAATGTCGCGGGTGTCACTACAGCATGAGGAACTGTATTGAAATGTCGCGGGTGTCACTACAGCATGAGGAACTGTATTGAAATGTCGCGGGTGTCACTACAGCATGAGGAACTGTATTGAAATAACTGTATTGAAATGTCGCGGGTGTCACTACAGCAGGAGGAACTGTATTGAAATGTCACGGGGGTCACTACGGCATGAGGAACTGTATTGAAATGTCGCGGGTGTCACTACAGCATGAGGAACTGTATTGAAATGTCACGGGGGTCACTACAGCATGAGGAACTGTATTGAAATGTCACGGGTGTCACTACAGCATGAGGAACTGTATTGAAATGTCACGGGGGTCACCACAGCATGAGGAACTGTATTGAAATGTCGCGGCATTAGGAAGGTTTGAGAACATCTGACTTCCGTCCTAAAAAAACAAAACAGACTGCAAAGGAGCAAACCTTGGATATAAGAGCTTCTGGCCAACGAACGGAAGTCGCTTTCTGCAACTCTTAAACCATCCTTATATTAATATGATTTTTGTTTTATATGACAAGGTTAGGGCCGGGACATATGACATATGCTCATGTTCAACTCCTTCCGCCCCAAATAACATATTAAATTTAATAAAACCACACTTAAATGACATACAAATCATCAGATGATTATCGTGCATGTAGAACAGATCCATTTTTCATTTTCGCAACTTTCAGTAATGGCATAATGTATTTTTTAAAAAAACAACAAAAATACATTGCATGATAAGAAGTATTTAAGGTTGTGGAAGATATCCAAAAGGAGTCGTTTGAATGGAATTCATGTTTAAATTGACTTCATCTGGCTTTCATTACACAGAGACAAAGGAAGAACAAAAACAATGCCTGTCAAAATCCAACATGAGTTGTGCAGTTAGGAAAAACAAAATAATTGTGCATTATGTTCGGTTATTCCACACATGCATGCATTCATAGGCCTACATAAAAATATCCATACAAAACTGTGTGTGTATATTAAAAATCACACCTCCCTCAATTTCAGCGGAACAAAATAAAAATTTAGAGGCGTAATTTTTGGGTTTTTTTTTTTCTCCTTTTCAATCACAGAAATTTGTACAAATGTTACAAAACATTAAAAAAAAAAAATCAATGGCAAATGTATGAAACCAATTAGTCTATATTATCGATATAGTTCTATTGATTGATTGGAAAAGTGAACCTTTCCCAAACTGAAAGACATTATGACCCATGGCGACATGCGGAGAATGATATGTGCATATGTACACTATGTATAACTACCATAATATATGATTTTATTTTCATTAAAAATGCAGTAGACAGACTGGTTTACGGATTATCCAGTGGATTAACCAGTTGGGCTGGGCAGTTTGGATTATGGATTAACTGGGATTTTTTTTTTGCCCTGGATAGACACAATTTGATATTGGCGAATAAACTGTCAACAAAGAAAGAGATGTTTACAGGTAGAGTTGAGTGGAGTCTTGATTTGTCAACTTCATATCACATCCAAAATATCGTGGGGTTTTTTTTTGGTGTGTTTTAATATCATATTGACACCTGGCCTCAGGTGAAACAAACTGTCATTGCTGACATTGCCGACCTAGCTGACACACGGGGACACCAAGCTTGACCATCTGTCAAACTGTCAGTCACCCATGATAAGTGTAACATAAACACTTCTTCTCCGTGCCGGTGGGTAAGCCGTTGGATAAGCCGTTGGATAAGCCGGGATTAACCCGCATTAAGGTTTTCCGGATGAGAATAACCCCTTCAAATACCCTGGATAATCCAGCCTTTCGACTCCCCCGAATCTTCCTGCCTGTCTACTCCCCCGAATAATCCTGCCTGTCTACTCCCCCAAATAATCTTGCCTGTCTACTCCCCCGAATAATCCTGCTGTCTACTCCCCCATGCAAATAATCCTGCCAGTCTGCTAACCCGGATAATCCTGCCTGTCTACTGCGTTTTTTAAATGCACTAAATATTCACACAAAAAAATGTTTAAAGAATTGTGTTGTAAACAATCTTTAAATTTAAATATATGAACCAAAATAAAATAGGTAAAAGGCAACTATGATAATGAAATGATTTTGTTTTTGTTTTTTTGTTAACTCGCTAATACTAATACTACTTATTTATTTAAAAAAAAATTTTTTTTAAGTTTTATATTTTGTCAAAGCGAAAAATGTCCTTAAAATTGGAATTACCGGCTACAAGATTCACTGCTCATCAGCTGAGCTCGACGTTGACGTACACCTCGGCTTTTTCGTTGTGATCACTGGGGCTGGTTTTAGAATCACCGGAGACGCTTCCGCGCCCAAGTTTGTCGTCACCGAAGGACGCCCCGCTGTGGGCCGACTCCAAAGAGGCGTGGCCCACGCTGTCGGAGCTCTGGGAGGAGCTCTGCCGCGAGTACGCCGCGTGCTGGGGCGTGGCCTGCGTCCCGGGTTCGTCCTCGGACTCGAACCCGTAGGAGCACTCCGAGACCTGGCGCGCCCGCTTGGGCTCCGTGGCGAGGAGGTCGCCCTCGGAGGCGCGCCTCAGGATGCCCGCCGGCTGGGTGAAGTGGACGCGGGCGCTCTTGGGCGTGTGGCAGGCGCCGCTTGAGGAGAGGTGGCCGGCGCTGGTGGCGCCCATCATCGAGCCTAGAATGACGGGAAATAACAGAAATAATCAAGATTTAGTCAGTACATGGATTCCCAAACCCTTTCTATGTTCAGCTCTCCTCACGACTACGAATTGTTGGATTTAGTCTCGCGACCTCTTCAAAGGTTTGAATTTATTTTAAAATTGTTAAATAAATGGACTTCCAATTAATATTATTATAATTTTTTTTTCAACATGACTATTACTATTAGAATTTTAGAGCATAGAAATAGACCATAGAAAATACAATTAAGACTGGTTACATTTGCGAATTATTTTTGGCGCGAAACATTTGATTTTGAGGTATTTTATTTTCGTGAAACTGGTCCGCACTTAAAATAAAATACAAAAAAAGATCTACATTTATAAATGCACGTAGTGAAGCACGGGTACATTTGCCAGTATTTATTAAGTCGGTTTTCTTTTCTTTCTTCTTTTTTTTTTTTTGGTCAGGTTTGAATAAGTTGTAGTTTTAATTTGAACCAATAATGAAAGGATGATAATAAAAACCAGTGTTATAGTAAAAAATAAAAAAATATGCCCTAATGTTCTTTACGGGGTCAAATAATTCATATTGTATTTATTTTTACAATTTGAAACTCACTGAACGCATTCAGCTGCGGATTTTAAACGCACGTGACCAACGCTACCAGACGGCCGTGAACTTACTTCCGGCTGACGAGATCTTCTCGTTGGCGTGATTCTCGCGGTGTTCCTTGAGCGTGGCCAGAGACGGTTTCTTGGTGCTGAGGCAGACTTCGGTGTCTTCACACAGACACTCCATGTCTATCCGCACCGCGTCTGACTTGAGGCTTCTGGTCTGTTGGGGTGACATTATGGACAACACATATAACATACGATTCAAAGATTTGGTTGTTGTTGTTTTTGTTTTTTTAAAGGGTATGCAGAAAACTAAGCATATTCCAGAGCAATGTAGCATCTCATTTTTAACGTAAAATTATTATTTTTTTTAAAAAAATCTTTATGCGTTTACATTAATTTTGTAAACGCTATTTTTTTTTAATGAACACTGGATTCACGTTTTAAAGATTTAAAAAATAAATTTAAAATGTTAGATACAATTGTATGTATGCATAATATGTCTAAATTCTGATTGCTATTTATTCTGATAGCACATGCGAATCCTCCCACAACAACAACAAAAATTTAAATCTAAACTTCTACTCAAAGAATTTTAACCGTTTGATATTCAGCATATTTTGTCATATTAATGTTCATATTATCATATTGTTCATATTATTCTATTGTTCATATTATTCTATTGTTCATATTATTCTATTGTTCATATTATTCTATTGTTCATATTATTCTATTGTTCATATTATTCTATTGTTCATATTATTCTATTGTTCATATTATTTGTCAAAAAGAGGATATCACTTTTTATTTTCCAACCTTCCCAATTGCCTACAACTACTTTTCAATGAAATGACCAGCGAAAACAAAGAAAGCAAAGGGTCAAACGCTAAGTCCGTCGGCGTCCATTACCTTGTCGTCTGCTCTGAACACCGGGTTGATCTTCGAGCTGCCCGTCTCGTCCTTCGCGTGTTTGCCCACCCCGGTCAGGTCGCCGAAGCTGATGCTCTTCTGGAGGAGGTTGTCGCCGAACCAGCTCGCCTTCCGGCTCGGGTCCAGGAAGATGCTGCCCCGGCGCTCAGAGGTCGGTGGGACGATGGACCCCCGCCTGTCCATCAGAAGGTTCGGGTTGCTGCCCCTTAGGTCTTCGCACTGGACACAAGGGTGAACAGAGACAATTATTTGGGGGGAACAGAAAATGGAATGTGGAGGAAAGAAATGCAATAAGAAATATGTCAAATAAAATTACCATACGAGATTCGGTTTTCAGGTATGCTGTCCCACATAAAAACTCAAATAAAAAATATACCTAGTGTGTATATAGATCATGTATGTCGGTCGAAATGATAGCTTCTGAGTCTCTTTGTTTTTCTGGCCATGTTTTCAAAACACTCTTCATCTTTTTAGATTTGTTATAACAAAGAAATGTCCCCGCTTTCCTAAACCTTTGGCTGATAATTCTGTGTGAGGTATCCACGCGATCTTGTTGCACAACATTAGTGGGGGGGGGGGCCGCTAAGGTCTCTACAAGAAGCTGCCCCATCTTGTTATGATGGCGCCCCATCTTGTTATGATGGCGCCCCATCTTGTTATGATGGCGCCCCATCTTGTTATGATGGCGGAGGGATGGTGACGGATTTACCCATCAATGCTTAACAGCTAATGCGGATATGTCACGATCATCTCCACAGTAAAAGCAAGGGGGTCTCAAGTAAGGGGGTCTCTATTTAACTAGAACACTGAACTTCGTTTTATTCTAAGGACCCCTTTTTCTTATTTTCAGTAGGGTGTTGGGGGGGGGGTGATGGGGGTGGGGGTGCCGTGGTGGTTGGGTAGTGGTGGGGGTGGGTCGAGAGTCGGGGGAACTAATTAATCATATTTAAAACCAAAAACAAAGTTTTAATTAAAAATAAAATAATAAAGGCTGACAAGGATTCTCACACTAACAAGGGGCTACATACCTCTGCGAACTCTTCGTCACTTAATTTCTCCAGGTGAAAGAACTCGGACACAGATTTCAGGGCGAAATGTTCGAGGATGACGAGAATAGCACCTACTAGTAACGTCACGATACCTGAACGATAGAAAGAAGTGGTCCTTAAACTTAAATATTGCAATTTAAAAAAAAAAAAAAATGGAATAATTGTTTTAAAAAATTGCAAGAGAACTAATGTTGGGTCTAACTTTTTGAGCAATGAGAGTTTTTGCGGGGCGGGGGGAAAATTTGGGAAAAGAGGGAGAGAGAGGGGGGGGGTGTTAAGCTATGAAAAATATGCAACAGTTATTTATTCATTTTTAAATGTGTACGTGTATAGATGTGTGTGTGTGTGTGGAGTGGGGTGGGGGCGAATCTGTATTTTACACACTCCATGCTACCAAAACTATTTCTGTATCTCACATCTTAAAGTGATGTTGTTTATTTAGAGTCATTCGTATACACAAATTCTTTCTGTATGTGTCGTAAACACAGCGCTTCTGTATGTGTCGTGAACACAGCGCTTCTGTAAAGGTCGTGAACACAGCGCTTCTGTATAGGTCGTGAACACAGCGCTTCTGTATGTGTAGTGAACACAGCGCTTCTGTATAGGTCGTGAACACAGCGCTTCTGTATGTGTAGTGAACACAGCGCTTCTGTATGTGTAGTGAACACAGCGCTTCTGTATGTGTAGTGAACACAGCGCTTCTGTATGTGTAGTGAACACAGCGCTTCTGTATGGGTCGTGAACACAGCGCTGTCCTAGTTTGTGATTATTATTATTAATTTTTGTTATTTGCACGTTGTTTAATGTGTGTGGCCTTGAGGGGGGTGGGGGGGGGGCGGGCGGGTGGCATGTCCGAGAACCACCACCCTGACCTACCAGAGATGAGGGTCAGCCAGAAGCACCACCCGTACACCAGCCTGAGGTAGGAGCCGCCGAAAGCGATGGCCAGCGGCTGCGGGTTCTGACAGCAGTGGTAGGCCACGCACGCCAGGACCATGCACAGCCCAGTCAGGAAGCACATGTAGGCGCCGTAGATGATGACGCTGAACAGGAGGACGTTGGTTACGATCCAGAAGGCGAAGGCGGTCCTGTAATGGAGAGGAGAACAGGATTTTGAAAAGATGACTATGGCGAACGTTGAAAGGAAATAATTCTAGCGATGAAACCAACCAGACGACAGTGAAAGATAATGTCTTTAAAAAATGTGTGTAAATAGAATTCCAGTAACGAAATAGATGGTATTAAAATTTGCATTACTTGTTGCGTTATCTCTTATATATTGCTTCTGGTGTGTCCTTCTTCCTCTTCAAAACCGCCCTTACCCCAACTACACATGTTACACAGGGAGCGTCATACGCAAAGGTTGAACTCAGTTAAACAGTTCAATTAATTTTTTTTCTATAGAGGAAGGCGACCATTATATTAATCGATAAAGAGCCACGGGTATGGTGTAGGCCTGTCTGTGGGACTGTTTGTTAAAAGCCGGCCTATATGTTAAAAAATGAAATGTTAAATTTTTTGTGTATATGTGTGTAACACTTGGACCGATTGGTTATTTTCTCAACATACCCGGATGCGGTGTAAAAAAAACAAAAAAAACCCATCTAACGGCACTCCGTTATTTATATTCCCTGATGTCAGCGTGACCTATTGCACTCACCACAGGAGGGCGTACGCGTACTGCCCGGACGAGTGGAAGGTCCGCCCCCATCTCAGGTCGCCGGCGTCGACGGTCAGAAACTCCATGACCTTGAGGACTGGGGCCGGGAGACCCCGTGACAGGAAGTAGTTGTACGACTGGTACTCCTGGCCGTCTGGGGAAGAGGTTGAAATGTTATGTTGGTGATATCACATGCTTGTTGTTGTTCTTTTGTTGTTTTTGTTGTTTTTTTTTTTGAAGAGGGGGGGGGGGGGGGGGGGGGCATGAAGGGGGAGATCTCTGGGTGAATTACATGTGAAACAAACAATTGATTTTAAAAAGTGAACTCCGCACGTCCAGAAACATGTCATCACCACTACGATGTGAAAATCTATCCTTCAGATCCGTCCGTTAACAGTTAACACTGTTTCTTGCCTGACATTTTTCTCCGAGGGGGATTGGAGGGGGGACGGGACGACAGTGCAAGTCGCCAGTGGCGAGAGGGATGTCAGATGGGACGCGATTCAGTTTAAACAACTGTGACGTAACGTGTCATAACCAGTAGCCTGATTTTCCTGAGACCTGAGATGTCGCCGTCAGCGAGAAAGGAAGGGTTATAAGACAATTTATAGTTTTTTAGATTTCAAGTTTTTTTTTTTTTTTTTTAAAAGTGCGGAGTGAAAAAAAAAATCCTCTTTTGACGTCATTGAATTTTGATTTGATATGTGAACTTGAAACCTACGAACAAATCTGGTTAAAGTGTAGATGACCTCCCTTTGGAAATTGGTTTTCCCCCCTGCCATGACGTCACGTTGTCATTTTTTTTTTTTAAATTGACATTGATAACGTCATCAAGTACCCACCCCCTCACCCCCCACCCCCTCACACAACACCTCGAGGGCTGTCAACTCTTCTCAAACACACAACTTTGACCTTGAGTTTTTGTGTTTTTTGTTTTTAAATTTCCTTCCGTGCACGCAGCAATATAACATTTTATTTATGGCACCAACTATTTTGATGGAAAAGAAAAAGACTTAGTCTTGGTATTTATTTGAAAATTATCATTTTAACAAATAATAATTATGACGGTGAAGTGGGTGGGTGGGTGGGTCTGTAGGTGGGTGGGTGGAGTGGGATGACGGATGAAGTGGGCCACAACCCAAAATTATTCATTATTTTTTGTTTGTTGCTAAACGGTCAGTTAGTCTGCGGGCAAAAGCAGCCTATTTGTTTCTTTATCTCCGTATATCAAGTTCAAGGTTACCGTGCAGTAAAAAAAAGAAGGTGATAAATCACAATGGGGTGAAAGGTTACATGGGGGGAAGGGGGGAGATGGTAAAAAGGTTTAGGCACTTACAATCGGTGTAGGGCATGCTCTCTGTGTAGTGGACGTGCGCTCGTCCCATGGGTCCTGAGTAATAGCCTAAAAAGTGTGGGGGGGGGGGATAAACAACAAATGGTGAGTATGGTAACATGTCACACAAAAAGCTGCATTGTTATATATGTAAGAGAAAGGATGTATTGGTAGATTTATGTCCTATAATGTAGCACGTCCAACAATGGCGGTGGCCATGCGTGAACATAACATCTTCTAAAGTTACAAAGCAAAACATTTATTCCAGTAGCACACTTTATAGGAATGAAATTCAAGAAACATTTTGAGAGTCCCTGTTCCAAGGTATGAAGTGCACAAACACTATGTCTACTCAGCGGTTCTCTAACGGCTTACGAATATTTTAACTACCTCCAAAAAAAACCGTGATCTCACTCACCGTCCAGCGTGACGTTGGCTCCGTCCAGGGCCACGTTGACACCCACCAGGCCTTCGAAGGGCAGGTTGTTCCTGTACACGTATGGCGTCCTTATCTTGACCTCGCCGTACTGCCAGGAGTGACCGTAAAGGCAAACTGAAGAGAGGTGTGGGGGGGGGGGTTAGAGATTAATCTAGTGTTTATTTATTTCTGTAATCACGTCATCAAATCAAATTGAGGGGGGGGGGGAAGAAAGGCAAGACAAAGTTACAAAGTAACATTAATTAAAAACTATTGAAAATGACGTCACTTTACACTTGATATTTTTAAGCCCCTTTCCTAACCACTACCCCCCCACACACACACACACACGCGCGCGCACAACTGTTACGTCCCCTTGTGTCTTTTGAATATTCGTGTACATTAATATCAAATCGTTCTGTTTTTGGTTTGAACAATGACAAGGCACACTTCTTACCTAATAGAATAGAACATATGGCGACTGCGTAGCTGGCTCTCAATGCGGCCGACCATCTCTGTGGACAGACACATTTCATCATCATCAGGCTTTGCATTCATAGAACATTTTATGACAAAGATCGATATAAGATATTCTAATCGTTTAAATTGCCCGCAATTCAAAACAGCACGTCTCTAATTATCTGTATCTAAAAAAAAAATATTAAAAAATCTCTTTATTAGAACATTCCTGGATGTCTCTCGTCTCCAACTTTCAATTTTCTAAACTTCAAATCTCTAAATTTCAAGTTTTTACATTTCAAATCTCTAAATTTCAAGTTTTTACATTTCAAATCTCTAAATTTCAAGTTTCTAAATTTAAAATCTTTAAATTTCAAGTTTCTAAATTTCAAATCTCTAAATTTCAAGTTTCTAAATTTCAAATCTCTAAATTTCAAGTTTCTAAATTTCAAATCTCTAAATTTCATTTCAAGTCGCTAAATTAACTAATTGTATGTAATCGTTCAAAAGCCCTTCTCTACAACGCAAATATCCTTCAGGCAATGTGGAATCAAATACAATACCCCACCCCAACCCCCAGCAAGCCGCCACCCCACCCCCATCCCCGCCCCACTCCCACCCCCGCCCCAAGCACTGCCGTAATGAAAGTACATTTATATTTTGTCCGGCATGTTTGCTCGTATTAAACAGTCAACAGCTTGTTGTACATGATGACATGTTGTGGCTGGTGTATCCTATTTTATGGCTGTTGATTTCTTTCAAGACTGATGCATTGCCACGCCCCCCCCCAACCTCATAATTTGCATACATGCCATCTGGTTTAAATCACAAGTCATGAATGTCTTGTCCTGGTTCTTGTGTTTACGAACATTTTGGGGGAAATTTTCTTTCTTTTTTTCTTTTTTTTTTTTTTTCCAAACAAAAAGGAAGTTAGAAACATTTTATTTCAGTTATCTCCCCTAACTATCTGATGAATGTCTTGTCCTGGTTCTTGTGTTTACGAACATTTTGGGGGAAATTTTCTTTCTTTTTTTCTTTTTTTTTTTTTTTTCCCAAACAAAAAGGAAGTTAGAAACATTTTATTTCAGTTATCTCCCCTAACTATCTGGTCAAAATGTAAGTGTGTGACATATTTGTGCCGTAGGCGAGAATGCACCTGTCATATTGTGATGTCTTTTTGCTCGTATGGAAAAAAACGATATTAAAATGATATAAGTATCTGTTGCGTGTTGAAAATAAAATGTATGAAGTTTCTAGTCGAGTTACCATTAATGGGAAGGTGGGGGGGGGGGGTGCGCCCGGGGGGTGTGCTTTCGCTACATTTCAAGGCCATCCCTCTTTTTTGGAATTCGTAAAAACCCAAGCAATATCGGCTCGCGGGCCGCTGCAGGTCCCCCGGACCACCATTTTGGGAACGCTGGTCTAGATTAATAAAAAATAGTAGCTAAGGTACGTTATTGTTTTTGTTTTCCTCTTGGAATGACGTATTAAGTGACATGTTAAGTGACATATTAAGTGACATATAAGTGACATATTAAGTGACATATTAAGTGACATATTAAGTGACATATTAAGTGACATATGAAGTGACATATGAAGTGACATATGAAGTGACATATTAAGTGACATTTTAAGTGACATTTTAAGTGACATATGAAGCGACATATGAAGCGACATATGAAGCGACATTTTAAGTGACATGTTAAGTGACATGTTAAGTGACATGTTAAGTGACATATGAAGTGACATATGAAGTGACATATGAAGCGACATATGAAGCGACATATGAAGTGACATTCTAAGTGACATTCTAAGTGACATTCTAAGTGACATTCTAAGTGACATTCTAAGTGACATTCTAAGTGACACTCAAGTGACACTCAAGTGACACTCAAGTGACAATCAAGTGACAATCAAGTGACATATCAAGTGACAGAAACACGTGCCTTACCCTACCCCTACCCAAAGCAAGTCTTTGGCACGCCCGGTTAGGAAGAGGGACGGGGTTGTAGTCTAACTACTCTGAGAGCAAGTTAGTAATATTTTAAAAGAAAAGAAAATGTAAAGGCGTCTACCTCTCGGCCCCGTATGCCCAGCGTCGCGATGAGCGTCGCCACTGAGATGAGGATGCAGACGTAGGTGACCACCACCAGGGGGATGTCGTACGTCACCGGTGTGGCGTTGTCCGGGTAGGACATGAAGCCGTGCTCGTTGCGGAAAGCCCTGAACCAAGCCATCCTGTGGGAGACAAGAGGAAAACGAGGTGTGTGAGTGGGGGAGACAGAGAAATGGGGGGTGTGATGGGGGGCAGAGTAATGGGGTGGGGGAGGCAGAGAAATGGGGGCAGTGAAATGGGGGGTGTGAGGGGGCAGAGAAATGGGGGGTGTGATGGGGGGCAGGGAAAGGGGGGGTTAGGGGGGGCAGAGAAATGGGGGGTGTGATGGGGGCAGAGAAATGTCAGCAATTGGGTTTATCATTACATACTATTTTATTCTATTATCATTATTATTATTTTTATTATTATTCTAATCAGAGAAGAAAAATAAAATATGGTAACCTCTACGAGTAGNAGAGAAATGGGGGGTATGATGGGGCAGAGAAATGGGGTGCATGAGGGGGGCAGAGAAATGGGGTGCGTGATGGGGGCAGAGAAATGGGGGGTGTGATGGGGGCTGAGAAATGGGGTGCATGAGGGGGGCAGAGAAATGGGGTGCATGAGGGGGGCAGAGAAATGGGGGGTGTGATGGGGGCAGAGAAATGTCAGCAATTGGGTTTATCATTACATACTATTTTATTCTATTATCATTATTATTATTTTTATTATTATTCTAATCAGAGAAGAAAAATAAAATATGGTAACCTCTACGAGTAGTACGAATATAAAGTGACCTTATCACCAATAAAGTAACATATGAAAAAGAGTAAAGATATTATCCAATCTTAAATTCATGACGTCATGTTGAATATGAATCTCGTCGTTACCTATTAGGGTCTACCTGTAAACTCATCACCCGCATTAACTGCAGTTAAAGAATAGAATCTTCGCGGTTATATACCACAACCAATGACGTAATTAAACACACAATAAACTTTTAGGCATGCGCCAATACTCTCCAATCCCATATTCCTGTCAGGCTTGACAATCAAGGAGAAGACGACCAATCGGTTTGAACGAGATCAGTCCAATCAGAAGGGGACACCACTACCACTTCCGTGTATCATTAATTGAGCCACATCAAAGTGCCAGCCCCCACCCCTGGCCCCCACCATTGACCTGTCATTCTTACATCTCCCTTACGACTGTCTACTGACGTCACGAAGAGTGTGTCATTTCAAATCTTTTCTTTCCTTCAATGGGCTTTAATGGACTTAACTTTTAAAACCCTGTGTTTCCTACATATATATGTTGACTTCGTTTCGACTAGCCTGCATTTATAGATATAGAGATATTCCTATGAGTTTTTAAAAATTAATTTGGCCTACCACAAAACCAGAGGGAGGCTGCAGAAAGGAACATTACACCTGTTTGGTTACATTGACATTTAAACTGACATATTACACATAATATGTATTACTGTTGTTATGGTGATTTTCACGCATCCATGGGAAAGTCTTTAAGAGACCTTCTTCCACGGTACAGCTGCACTATCTTGGCGCTGTGCAGGGCTGCATTGAATATGTGAGCCGATCAAACACTGCTTTGTGCATCGAGACACTAGGGGCGTCAAGAGAAATGGGACATTAAGAGAAGAGGGGCATCCCTGGAAAGGGGGCGTCAAAAGAAAAGGGGCGTCAAGAGATGTGGGAACATTATTTTTCAATAGCAGCATTTCGACGATTAACATTGCGGTGCACAACTGCAAGCAGCAACGGTGCACACCTGCAAGCAGCAACGGTTGCTCACTAATCAAATTCTATAAATAAGGGAACCGCAAAGAAAATTTTCAAATATTATTTTTTTGTCCTCCACTCCACTTCATACATACTGGGATGTATAAATATGTAAAACAATAATTTCGAAAAAAAACCAGCTAAGATTATGTCAATTTCAATGTCAAGGTCACGACTTGATCGATGTGTAGCACAATTGCATTAAATCTTCCTGAACACTGAAAATGTATGCTCAATAATATTGACCAGGACTAGGAGGAAATAGTGAAAACAATAAAGCTGTGACTAAGTTTATTCTCAGTGGTGAAGCTAGGGTCAGTGGCGTAGCTAGGGTCATGGGCGCCCGCAGGTAGGGACAAGGTGGGGCACTTGCCCCCCCCCCCCCC